>CM060967.1:4054783-4257283 GCA_030765045.1 Tenodera sinensis | reverse complement strand
AGTGTAAAAAGTGCAGAAAACCAATTTTTCTACAGACATGCATCACATTATGTTCCCTCTTCAGGTTGTGTTTGAGCTCTTTTTGTCCAAAAACTACCCAACATTTAAGCAGAAAGCGGAGGTTTCCCATAAATTCATGGCTTAAATAGCTACATCGAGTTATTTTATAAACAGATTTCCCCCGTAGTACCCTCTATAAGCAAAATATATAATTAAATGAAATCATTCAATAGAAATGAATTTAAAGCAGAAGAAAAATAAGATTTGAATGCATACTTTCTTAAAATCCTGTAAAATTACAAATCACAAGGTTTTTAATTTATTTTTATTTTCGTCGGCATTTCTAACATTGAGACAGAGAAATTTTCACCTCAGCACATTGTTAATTAAATTGTGTGTGAGCGTTCCCCTTAAAGACGTTGAAGTGGGGGACACGATAATGAGACTAAAGAGTGAGAGGTTATAAATACTTGGACGCATGCGCAAATTACGGGGGTGGGGTTGAGACTGGCCCGAAATTAATTCCCGAGTATTAACGAAGAAAGGCAAAATAAAAAGGGAGAAGAGTTTAGAATGAAGCGGTAGTCGGACAGAGCGTCGGGGAAGGGCGTCGGACACGGGCGGGCGTCGCGTCGCTTACTAGCGGCGGCGTCGGCATCGGCGTCGGCTCCAAGCACAACTTTGCGAAGCTCCTTCACTAAAGTTATGTGTTAATATACCAGCCGACACTGTTGTGTTGGGCCAGTGATTGTAGGATTCTCAAGTTTGTGTATCGAATTTTCCTATTTGTTTATACCAGCCGCCACTGTTGTGTTGGGCCAGTGATTGTAGGACTCTCAAGTTTGTGTATCGAATTTTCCTATTTGTTTATGCCAGCCGCCACTGTTGTGTTGGGCCAGTGATTGTAGGATTCTCAAGTTTGTGTATCGAATTTTCCTATTTGTTTATGCCAGCCGCCACTGTTGTGTTGGGCCAGTGATTGTAGGATTCTCAAGTTTGTGTATCGAATTTTCCTATTTGTTTATACCAGCCGCCACTGTTGTGTTGGGCCAGTGATTGTAGGATTCTCAAGTTTGTGTATCGAATTTTCCTATTTGTTTATACCAGCCACCACTGTTTTGTTAGGTCAGTGATCGTGGTAGGGTTGCCATGTTTGTGCACCAGCCGCTACTGGCTTGCTACATCAGTGATCGTGGTAGGGTTGCCATGTTTGGTTATACCAGCCGCTACTGACTTGCTACGTCAGTGATCGTGGTAGGGTTGGCATGTTTGTTTATACCAGCCGCTACTGGCTTGCTACGTCAGTGATCGTGGTAGGGTTGGCATGTTTGTTTATACCAGCCGCTACTGGCTTGCTACGTCAGTGATCGTGGTAGGGTTGGCATGTTTGGTTATACCAGCCGCTACTGACTTGCTACGTCAGTGATCGTGGTAGGGTTGCCATGTTTGGTTATACCAGCCGCTACTGACTTGCTACGCCAGTGATCGTGGTAGGGTTGGCATGTTTGTGCACCAGCCTCTACTGACTTGCTACGCCAGTGATCGTGGTAGAGTTGCCATGTTTGTTTATACCAGCCGCTACTGACTTGCTACGTCAGTGATCGTGGTAGTGTTGCCATGTTTGGTTATACCAGCCGCTACTGACTTGCTACGTCAGTGATCGTGGTAGAGTTGCCATGTTTGTGCACCAGCCGCTACTGACTTGCTACGTCAGTGATCGTGGTAGTGTTGCCATGTTTGGTTATACCAGCCGCTACTGACTTGCTACGTCAGTGATCGTGGTAGTGTTGCCATGTTTGGTTATACCAGCCGCCACAGTTTTGTCAATGTCAGTGATTTTTGCAGCATTGTAAAGTTTGTGGGAATGTTTCAGACACCAGTGTTTTTTTACCAGCCACCATTGATTTGTGACGTCTGTTATCTTGCAGCATTGTCAAGTTTGTGTATGGAATTCACTATGTCTTCACACCAGCCGTCACTGTTTTATGACGTTAATTATCATACGTAGGATTGCCAAGTTTGTCTGCGGAATCTTTCTGTGACTTGCACCAGTCGCCACTGTTGTCATAATATAATCATTGTAACAAGGTTGCCAGGCTTATTACGAAAAACATTCACATTTCGTTATAAAACCTGCCACATTTTGTTGTGTTAGCGA
Source organism: Tenodera sinensis (assembly GCA_030765045.1). Classification (NCBI taxonomy): domain Eukaryota; kingdom Metazoa; phylum Arthropoda; class Insecta; order Mantodea; family Mantidae; genus Tenodera; species Tenodera sinensis. The sequence continues at coordinate 4,255,125 of CM060967.1, read as the reverse complement.
GAAAGTTGCCAAACTTAGGCTATTACACGAGCCGCCAGTGCATTTTTTAATATAGTTGTGACAAAGTTGCCAAATGATTTAACACAAGGAAGTTTATTTGACCAATCTTCACTGTTCTGCTAGTGTATTCATTTCAATAAAAAATTTGCCAAAGTTGATCCGTTAAAGATTCAAGTAATTATTCAAGCCGACACTGTTTTATTGGAACATGATTATCAAACTTTTTCGCACCACACGAGCCGCTACTGCTTCTTACTTTCTCTACCTGACCAAAAAAAGCTGTTAGTGCAGATGGCTCTGAACAGCGCAATTCAAAAACGAAAAGTGGATTAAATGCGAAATTTGACATTTAAGCTTAATATCTTCCAAAGATGAACATGAAATTTTGGAGGAATTCCATGTAAACTATCGTTCACATGGAAAATCCTTCGAAATTTCTAATTTTCTCAAAAATGGTTGTAACGATTTTGATTAATATGACGTCGATATAAGAATAAGAGTTTATAAGAATAATTTGTACAAGAGCGAGTAGAGAAATACATGTGAGTGCAACAAAATAACTTATTTGGATAATCTAATTGTGTCATTACTATTGCTTTTTTACTTTCTCTACTGGTAAGTAGGGGAAGTATTGTATTCCACACAAAAATTGGTAGTCCAGATTTCACCGGAAATATATGTTTTGAGACCCCCTGAATAAAAAGATGCATTTTTAGAAAAAGGTCCATGTGTGTGTCTGTGTGTCTATGTCTCTGTGTCAGTCTGTCAGTCTGTGGACAGCATAACTCAAAAACGAAAAGTAGGTTAAAAACCAAAGTTGGTATTTAAGTTTAATGTATTTCAAGGATGCGACACGAAGATTTTGAAGAAAATAGCTCCACCCTAAACTACCCTTTACATGGAAAATTTTTCGAAAATTTTGATTTTTTTGAAAATGGCTCTAACGATTTTGATTAAAATGTCATATGTTTGGGATATTTTTATGACAAATGAAATGTATATCTTGAATTTTCTGGCTATAGCCCCTGTAGTCGTATTTACTCTGGACGACTTTTGCATAACTGGTAAACCGTTAGAGATAGACCAAATCTTAGTATACAAAAAATGTAGATCTTGCTAAAATACACAATTTATGTCTGAATAAATTTTGTTGTAGAGTGAACCATTTCTGAGATATTCCTTGTTATGTGTGTGAGTTTCGGAAAACAAATCTTTCGTGAAATGGAACAGTTGTTCATTTTTTATGTTAAGTGTACAAAGAGAACGGAATCTCAAGGCTTTAAAAGATTTGACTATCCCTCAAAGCCTACTGCATTCTAATATTCCCCTTGTACTTACAAGGAAATAAGCAATAAGATAATTTGTGCAAATGTTTATCTCAACTAACACGAAGAAGATATAGGAATAAGAGTTTGTAAGAATGGTTAGTACAAGAGTAGAGAAAGTCATGTGAGTGCAAGACATCAGATTTTTTACTTTCTCTACTGGTAAGTAGGGGAAGTATTCTATTCCACCCAAAAATTCGATATCGAGATTTCACCGGAAATATGTTTTGAGGCCCCCTGAATCCAAAAAATGCATTTTTAGAAAAAGGTCCATGTGTCAGTCTGTGGACAGCATAACTCAAAAACGAAAAGTCGGTTAAAAACCAAAGTTGGTATTTGAGTTTAATGTCTTTCAAGGATGCGACATGAAGATTTTGAAGAAAATAGCCCCACCCTAAACTACCGTTTACATGGAACATTTTTTCGAAAATTTTGATTTTCTTGAAAATGGCTCTAACGATTTTGATTAAAATGTCATATGTTTGAGATATTTTTATGACCAATGAAGTGTATATTTTGAATTTTCTTACTCTAGCCCATGTAGTCCTGGTTACTCTTGATGACTTTTGCATAATTGTAAGCCGTAAGAGATAGACCAAATCTTATTGTACAAAAAACGTTGATCTTGCTAAAACACACAATTTACATGTAATGCATTTTTATGTGGAGGTTTTTCTCGAATGTTTGTTTGCCTTAGCCGCTCAAAGCCCTGCAGGTACATACATATCTACAAGGGAATAAGTGTTGACTTGCCGTTGAACACCACTAAGTGGACGACAGGCGTGTTGTCTGTCCATTTCCTGTTGCACTGCACACCCCGCATGCTGAACACTTGCATCAGAATGCAATGGTGGCACCGGAACCGGAAATGTTCTATTGTATCCTTGGTTCGTGACGACTCGACTCCTTTTTATGGGCGTCCTTCTTTGTTTCTCAAGTCTTCACCTTAACCGGCGGCGTTCGCCTTATCTTCATATCTTAATACACACCAACAGTCGTACAAATTCTATTAGTTATTACTAATTTCCTTCTAAGTACAAGGGGAATATTATTCGACAAAAGTATACATATTTGTAAGCACAAAACAACAAGGAATGTCTCTGAAATGGTTAAATCCACAGCCACAAAAGTTCTTTAACATAATATGCTTATTGCTTGTTTCAAACTTTTTCTTTTCTTTAGGGTTAGTATCCGTTAAGGATCTTTATGACTGAAATTTCACATAAATGAAGAAAAATGCAATATTTTCTACATTCTATAAAATAATTGAGATATTCCTGAATACGAAAAATGTGTAATTTGCCAGCGGACACCATTTTAACTTTCTCTACTGATAAGTAGGGGAACTTTGTATTCCACCCAAAAATTCCATGTGGATACTTCACTGGAAATATATTTTTGAGACCTCCTGAAAAAAGCATTTTTAGAAAAAGGTCCATGTGTGTCAGTCTGTGGACAGCATAACTCAAAAACGCAAAGTCGCTTAAAAACCAAAATTGGCATTTAAGTTTGATGTCTCTCAAGGATGCGACACGAAGATTTCGAAGAAAACAGCCCCACCCTAAACTACACTTTACATGGAGGATTTTCTTGAAAATGGCTTTAACGATTTTGATTAAAAGCTCATATGTTTAACATATTTGTATGACAAATGAAATGTATATTTTGAATTTTCTGGCTATAGCCTATGTAGTCCTGTTTACTCTAGAAGATTTTTTAATAACTCGTAAACGGTAAGAGATATCTTACTGTACAAAAAATTTAGATCTTGCTAAAACACACAATTTATGTCCCCATAACTTTTTTTTTTACAGTGAACCATTTCGGAGATATTCCTTGTTGTCTGTGTGAGTTTCAGAAAACAACACTTTTGTGAAATGGAACATCGTTTTTCATTTTTTTTATATGTGAAGTGTGCAAACAGGACGGGATCTCAAAGCTTTAAAAGATTTGACTGTCGCACAAAGCCTACTGTATTCTAATATTCCCCTTGTACCTACAAGGAAATAAGCAATAAGATAATTTGTACAAATGTTTATCTCAACTAACACGAAGAAGATATAGGAATAAGAGTTTGTAAGAATGGTTAGTACAAGAGTAGAGAAAGTCATCTGAGTGCAACATATCAGATCTTTAATTTTCACTCAAACATTACAATTTTTAGGCAGGAATAACTGACCAGTTTAAAAATTTTGGAGCCTAATCTGAAAGAGACACAAAGTAACGAAGGACAGTTTTGAAAAGTGGATATGTTTTGAATAATACCTAAAATATTAAGAATTTTAAAAGTTTTGTCGCAAGGAAGTTTTAGTGATCCAACAAAGAATAAACAAATTTTATCATAACTTCTTAAGTATTAGAGCGAGTAAAAGTGAACCGCAGCGCAGCAGCCCAAGATGGGTCAAAGCTTGCTGCCCAGCTGCTGCGTTCTCCGCCTCTGCCCACTACAGGTGTCATTAGTAGGGTGCAGTAATGGGGGTGGGATGTTGTCAATGTCCCCGAGGTCTCCCAGCCAGTTATGTGGCCTTCTCGACCTGAGGCCACTAGTTCTGCATCAAGTAGCTCCTCAACTGACCCCCCCCCCCCCAGGACTTAACGAGGCTGAGTACACCCCGTGCGAGACCTCCCAGCGGAGGAAAAATCCCCATGCTGGTACCGGGCACCGAACTTGGTTTCTCCGCGCCACAGAGAAGTGTGTTACTAACTGCTCTAAGGGGGCGGTCTAAGTATTAAGAGCAAAATGGTTGAAATTTAGGGTATAACACTTTTCTGTTACGTTATACCCATGGCACACATTTAAAAAAGCTGCCATTATTAGTTCATAATTTGAAAGTTTCAAATGATGCTCAAATGAGCCAGAGATCCATACTGCTAAAACTTCTCAATTTGACTCAATGACAACTTACGGAGAGGGACTTAGTACCTCGACTGAAAGGTGATCTTTTGTGTCTATGTTCCTGACAGGAGGATGGATGAGGTGAATGTATCATAAGTATATATGACTCAATTACAACTTACGGAGAGGGACTTATTACCTCGACTGAATGGTGATCTTTTGTGTCTATGTTCCTGACAGGAGGATGGATGAGGTGAATGTATCATAAGTATATATGACTCAATGACAACTTACGGAGAGGGACTTAGTACCTCGACTGAATGGTGATCTTTTGTGTCTATGTTCCTGGCAGGAGGATGGATGAGGTGAATATATCATAAGTATATATGACTCAATGACAACTTACGGAGAGGGACTTATTACCTCGACTGAATGGTGATCTTTTGTCTCTATGTTCCTGACAGGAGGATGGATGAGGTGAATGTATCATAAGTATATATGACTCAATGACAACTTACGGAGAGGGACTTAGTACCTCGACTGAAAGGTGATCTTCTGTGTCTATGTTTCTGACAGGATGGATGAGGTGAATGTATAATAAGTATATATGACTCAATGACAACTTACGGAGAGGGACTTAGTACCTCGACTGAAAGGTGATCTTTTGTGTCTATGTTCCTGACAGGAGGATGGATGAGGTGAATGTATCATAAGTATATATGACTCAATGACAACTTACGGAGAGGGACTTAGTACCTCGACTGAAAGGTGATCTTTTGTGTCTATGTTCCTGACAGGAGGATGGATGAGGTGAATGTATCATAAGTATATATGACTCAATGACAACTTACGGAGAGGGACTTAGTACCTCGACTGAAAGGTGATCTTTTGTGTCTATGTTCCTGACAGGAGGATGGATGAGGTGAATGTATCATAAGTATATATGACTCAATGACAACTTACGGAGAGGGACTTAGTACCTCGACTGAAAGGTGATCTTTTGTGTCTATGTTCCTGACAGGAGGATGGATGAGGTGAATGTATCATAAGTATATATGACTCAATGACAACTTACAGAGAGGGACTTAGTACCTCGACTGAATGGTGATCTTTTGTGTCTATGTCCCTTACAGGAGGATGGATGAGGTGAATGTATCATAAGTATACATGACTCAATGACAACTTACGGAGAGGGACTTAGTACCTCGACTGAAAGGTGATCTTTTGTGTCTATGTTCCTGACAGGAGGATGTATGAGGTGAATGTATCATAAGTATATATGACTCAATGACAACTTACGGAGAGGGACTTAGTACCTCGACTGAAAGGAGATCTTTTGTGTCTATGTTCGTGACAGGAGGATGGATGAGGTGAATGTATCGTAAGTATATAAGACTCAATGACAACTTACGAAGAGGGACTTAGTACCTCGAATGAAAGGTGATCTTTTGTGTCTATGTCCCTTACAGGAGGATGGATGAGGTGAATATGTCATAAGTATATATGACTCAATGACATGTTACGGAGAGGGACTTATTACCTCGACTGAAAGGTGATCTTTTGTGTCTATGTCCCTTACAGGAGGATGGATGAGGTGAATATGTCACAAGTATATATGACTCAATGACATGTTACGGAGAGGGACTTATTACCTCGACTGAATGGTGATCTTTTGTGTCTATGTTCCTGACAGGAGGATGGATGAGGTGAATGTATCATAAGTATATATGACTCAATGACAACTTACGGAGAGGGACTTAGTACCTCGACTGAATGGTGATCTTTTGTCTCTATGTTCCTGGCAGGAGGATGGATGAGGTGAATATATCATAAGTATATATGACTCAATGACAACTTACGGAGAGGGACTTATTACCTCGACTGAATGGTGATCTTTTGTCTCTATGTTCCTGACAGGAGGATGGATGAGGTGAATGTATCATAAGTATATATGACTCAATGACAACTTACGGAGAGGGACTTAGTACCTCGACTGAAAGGTGATCTTTTGTGTCTATGTTCCTGACAGGAGGATGGATGAGGTGAATGTATCATAAGTATATATGACTCAATGACAACTTACTGAGAGGGACTTAGTACCTCGACTGAAAGGTGATCTTTTGTGTCTATGTTCCTGACCGTAGGAGGGATGAGGTGAATGTATCATAAGTATACATGACTCAATGACAACTTACGGAGAGGGACTTAGTACCTCGAGTGAATGGTGATCTTTTGTGTCTATGTTCCTGACAGGAGGATGGATGAGGTGAATGTATCATAAGTATATATGACTCAATGACAACTTACGGAGAGGGACTTAGTACCTCGACTGAAAGGTGATCTTTTGTGTCTATGTTCCTGACAGGAGGATGGATGAGGTGAATGTATCATAAGTATATATGACTAATTGACAACTTACGGAGAGGGACTTAGTACCTCGACTGAATGGTGATCTTTTGTGTCTATGTCCCTTACAGGAGGATGGATGAGGTGAATGTATCATAAGTATACATGACTCAATGACAACTTACGGAGAGGGACTTAGTACCTCGACTGAAAGGTGATCTTTTGTGTCTATGTTCCTGACAGGAGGATGGATGAGGTGAATGTATCATAAGTATATATGACTCAATGACAACTTACGGAGAGGGACTTAGTACCTCGACTGAAAGGTGAACTTTTGTGTCTATGTTCCTGACAGGAGGATGGATGAGGTGAATGTATCATAAGTATATATGACTCAATGACAACTTACGGAGAGGGACTTAGTACCTCGACTGAAAGGTGATCTTTTGTGTCTATGTTCCTGACAGGAGGATGGATGAGGTGAATGTATCATAAGTATATATGACTCAATGACAACTTACGGAGAGGGACTTAGTACCTCGACTGAAAGGTGATCTTTTGTGTCTATGTTCCTGAAAGGAGGATGGATGAGGTGAATGTATCATAAGTATATATGACTCAATGACAACTTACAGAGAGGGACTTAGTACCTCGACTGAATGGTGATCTTTTGTGTCTATGTCCCTTACAGGAGGATGGATGAGGTGAATGTATCATAAGTATACATGACTCAATGACAACTTACGGAGAGGGACTTAGTACCTCGATTTGTCGGTCTGGGTGGCTCAGTTGGTTAGACGCTGGCCTACTGTTCCCAAGGTCGCGGGTTCAAATCCGGCCCAGGCCGATGGTTTTTAAGTGTGCTTAAAAACGACAGCTCCATGTCAGTAGATTTACTGGCATGTAAAAGAACTCCTGCGGGACGAAATTCCGGCACACCGGCGACGCTGATGTGATCCTGGCAATTGACAGCGTCGTTAAACAACAAAATAATTTAATTTTTTTAATTTCTGAAAGGTGATCTTTTGTGTCTATGTTCCTGACAGGAGGATGGATGAGGTGAATGTATCATAAGTATATATGACTCAATGACAACTTACGGAGAGGGACTTAGTACCTCGACTGAAAGGTGATCTTTTGTGTTTATGTTCCTGGCAGGAGCGTGGATGAGGTGAATGTATCATAAGTATATATGACTCAATGACAACTTACGGAGAGGGACTTAGCAGCTCGACTGAATGGTGATCTTTTGTGTCTCTGTTCCTGACAGGAGGATGGATGAGGTGAATGTATCATAAGTATACATGACTCAATGACAACTTACGGAGAGGGACTTAGTACCTCGACTGAAAGGTGATCTTTTGTGTCTATGTTTCTGACAGGAGGATGGATGAGGTGAATGTATCATAAGTATATATGACTCAATGACAACTTACGGAGAGGGACTTAGTACCTCGACTGAATGGTGATCTTTTGTGTCTATGTTCCTAACAGGAGGATGGATGAGGTGAATGTATAATAAGTATATATGACTCAATGACAACTTACCGAGAGGGACTTAGTACCTCGACTGAAAGGTGATCTTTTGTGTCTATGTTCCTGACAGGAGGATGGATGAGGTGAATGTATCATAAGTATATATGACTCAATGACAACTTACGGAGAGGGACTTAGTACCTCGACTGAAAGGTGATCTTTTGTGTCTATGTTCCTGACAGGAGGATGGATGAGGTGAATGTATCATAAGTATATATGACTCAATGACAACTTACGGAGAGGGACTTAGTACCTCGACTGAAAGGTGATCTTTTGTGTCTATGTTCCTGACAGGAGGATGGATGAGGTGAATGTATCATAAGTATATATGACTCAATGACAACTTACGGAGAGGGACTTAGTACCTCGACTGAAAGGTGATCTTTTGTGTCTATGTTCCTGACAGGAGGATGGATGAGGTGAATGTATCATAAGTATATATGACTCAATGACAACTTACGGAGAGGGACTTAGTACCTCGACTGAAAGGTGATCTTTTGTGTCTATGTTCCTGACAGGAGGATGGATGAGGTGAATGTATCATAAGTATATATGACTAATTGACAACTTACGGAGAGGGACTTAGTACCTCGACTGAATGGTGATCTTTTGTGTCTATGTCCCTTACAGGAGGATGGATGAGGTGAATGTATCATAAGTATACATGACTCAATGACAACTTACGGAGAGGGACTTAGTACCTCGACTGAAAGGTGATCTTTTGTGTCTATGTTCCTGACAGGAGGATGGATGAGGTGAATGTATCATAAGTATATATGACTCAATGACAACTTACGGAGAGGGACTTAGTACCTCGACTGAAAGGTGATCTTTTGTGTTTATGTTCCTGGCAGGAGCGTGGATGAGGTGAATGTATCATAAGTATATATGACTCAATGACAACTTACGGAGAGGGACTTAGCAGCTCGACTGAATGGTGATGTTTTGTGTCTCTGTTCCTGACAGGAGGATGGATGAGGTGAATGTATCATAAGTATACATGACTCAATGACAACTTACGGAGAGGGACTTAGTACCTCGACTGAAAGGTGATCTTTTGTGTCTATGTTCCTGACAGGAGGATGGATGAGGTGAATGTATCATAAGTATATATGACTCAATGACAACTTACGGAGAGGGACTTAGTACCTCGACTGAAAGGTGAACTTTTGTGTCTATGTTCCTGACAGGAGGATGGATGAGGTGAATGTATCATAAGTATATATGACTCAATGACAACTTACGGAGAGGGACTTAGTACCTCGACTGAAAGGTGATCTTTTGTGTCTATGTTCCTGACAGGAGGATGGATGAGGTGAATGTATCATAAGTATATATGTCTCAATGACAACTTACGGAGAGGGACTTAGTACCTCGACTGAAAGGTGATCTTTTGTGTCTATGTTCCTGACAGGAGGATGGATGAGGTGAATGTATCATAAGTATATATGACTCAATGACAACTTACGGAGAGGGACTTAGTACCTCGACTGAAAGGTGATCTTTTGTGTCTATGTTCCTGACAGGAGGATGGATGAGGTGAATGTATCATAAGTATATATGTCTCAATGACAACTTACGGAGAGGGACTTAGTACCTCGACTGAAAGGTGATCTTTTGTGTCTATGTTCCTGACAGGAGCGTGGATGAGGTGAATGTATCATAAGTATATATGACTCAATGACAACTTACGGAGAGGGACTTAGCAGCTCGACTGAATGGTGATCTTTTGTGTCTCTGTTCCTGACAGGAGGATGGATGAGGTGAATGTATCATAAGTATATATGACTCAATGACAACTTACGGAGAGGGACTTAGTACCTCGACTGAAAGGTGATCTTTTGTGTCTATGTTCCTAACAGGAGGATGGATGAGGTGAATGTATCATAAGTATATATGACTCAATGACAACTTACAGAGAGAGACTTAGCACCTCGACTGAAAGGTGATCTTCTGTGTCTATGTTTCTGACAGGATGGATGAGGTGAATGTATAATAAGTATATATGACTCAATGACAACTTACGGAGAGGGACTTAGTACCTCGACTGAAAGGTGATCTTTTGTGTCTATGTTCCTGACAGGAGGATGGATGAGGTGAATGTATCATAAGTATATATGACTCAATGACAACTTACGGAGAGGGACTTAGTACCTCGACTGAAAGGTGAACTTTTGTGTCTATGTTCCTGACAGGAGGATGGATGAGGTGAATGTATCATAAGTATATATGACTCAATGACAACTTACGGAGAGGGACTTAGTACCTCGACTGAAAGGTGATCTTTTGTGTCTATGTTCCTGACAGGAGGATGGATGAGGTGAATGTATCATAAGTATATATGACTCAATGACAACTTACGGAGAGGGACTTAGTACCTCGACTGAAAGGTGATCTTTTGTGTCTATGTTCCTGACAGGAGGATGGATGAGGTGAATGTATCATAAGTATATATGACTCAATGACAACTTACAGAGAGGGACTTAGTACCTCGACTGAATGGTGATCTTTTGTGTCTATGTCCCTTACAGGAGGATGGATGAGGTGAATGTATCATAAGTATACATGACTCAATGACAACTTACGGAGAGGGACTTAGTACCTCGATTTGTCGGTCTGGGTGGCTCAGTTGGTTAGACGCTGGCCTACTGTTCCCAAGGTCGCGGGTTCAAATCCGGCCCAGGCCGATGGTTTTTAAGTGTGCTTAAAAACGACAGCTCCATGTCAGTAGATTTACTGGCATGTAAAAGAACTCCTGCGGGACGAAATTCCGGCACACCGGCGACGCTGATGTGATCCTGGCAATTGACAGCGTCGTTAAACAACAAAATAATTTAATTTTTTTAATTTCTGAAAGGTGATCTTTTGTGTCTATGTTCCTGACAGGAGGATGGATGAGGTGAATGTATCATAAGTATATATGACTCAATGACAACTTACGGAGAGGGACTTAGTACCTCGACTGAAAGGTGATCTTTTGTGTTTATGTTCCTGGCAGGAGCGTGGATGAGGTGAATGTATCATAAGTATATATGACTCAATGACAACTTACGGAGAGGGACTTAGCACCTCGACTGAATGGTGATCTTTTGTGTCTCTGTTCCTGACAGGAGGATGGATGAGGTGAATGTATCATAAGTATACATGACTCAATGACAACTTACGGAGAGGGACTTAGTACCTCGACTGAAAGGTGATCTTTTGTGTCTATGTTTCTGACAGGAGTATGGATGAGGTGAATGTATCATAAGTATATATGACTCAATGACAACTTACGGAGAGGGACTTAGTACCTCGACTGAATGGTGATCTTTTGTGTCTATGTTCCTAACAGGAGGATGGATGAGGTGAATGTATAATAAGTATATATGACTCAATGACAACTTACCGAGAGGGACTTAGTACCTCGACTGAAAGGTGATCTTTTGTGTCTATGTTCCTGACAGGAGGATGGATGAGGTGAATGTATCATAAGTATATATGACTCAATGACAACTTACGGAGAGGGACTTAGTACCTCGACTGAAAGGTGATCTTTTGTGTCTATGTTCCTGACAGGAGGATGGATGAGGTGAATGTATCATAAGTATATATGACTCAATGACAACTTACGGAGAGGGACTTAGTACCTCGACTGAAAGGTGATCTTTTGTGTCTATGTTCCTGACAGGAGGATGGATGAGGTGAATGTATCATAAGTATATATGACTCAATGACAACTTACGGAGAGGGACTTAGTACCTCGACTGAAAGGTGATCTTTTGTGTCTATGTTCCTGACAGGAGGATGGATGAGGTGAATGTATCATAAGTATATATGACTCAATGACAACTTACGGAGAGGGACTTAGTACCTCGACTGAAAGGTGATCTTTTGTGTCTATGTTCCTGACAGGAGGATGGATGAGGTGAATGTATCATAAGTATATATGACTAATTGACAACTTACGGAGAGGGACTTAGTACCTCGACTGAATGGTGATCTTTTGTGTCTATGTCCCTTACAGGAGGATGGATGAGGTGAATGTATCATAAGTATACATGACTCAATGACAACTTACGGAGAGGGACTTAGTACCTCGACTGAAAGGTGATCTTTTGTGTCTATGTTCCTGACAGGAGGATGGATGAGGTGAATGTATCATAAGTATATATGACTCAATGACAACTTACGGAGAGGGACTTAGTACCTCGACTGAAAGGTGATCTTTTGTGTTTATGTTCCTGGCAGGAGCGTGGATGAGGTGAATGTATCATAAGTATATATGACTCAATGACAACTTACGGAGAGGGACTTAGCAGCTCGACTGAATGGTGATGTTTTGTGTCTCTGTTCCTGACAGGAGGATGGATGAGGTGAATGTATCATAAGTATACATGACTCAATGACAACTTACGGAGAGGGACTTAGTACCTCGACTGAAAGGTGATCTTTTGTGTCTATGTTCCTGACAGGAGGATGGATGAGGTGAATGTATCATAAGTATATATGACTCAATGACAACTTACGGAGAGGGACTTAGTACCTCGACTGAAAGGTGATCTTTTGTGTCTATGTTCCTGACAGGAGGATGGATGAGGTGAATGTATCATAAGTATATATGTCTCAATGACAACTTACGGAGAGGGACTTAGTACCTCGACTGAAAGGTGATCTTTTGTGTCTATGTTCCTGACAGGAGGATGGATGAGGTGAATGTATCATAAGTATATATGACTCAATGACAACTTACGGAGAGGGACTTAGTACCTCGACTGAAAGGTGATCTTTTGTGTCTATGTTCCTGACAGGAGGATGGATGAGGTGAATGTATCATAAGTATATATGTCTCAATGACAACTTACGGAGAGGGACTTAGTACCTCGACTGAAAGGTGATCTTTTGTGTCTATGTTCCTGACAGGAGGATGGATGAGATGAATGTATCATAAGTATATATGACTCAATGACAACTTACGGAGAGGGACTTAGTACCTCGACTGAATGGTGATCTTTTGTGTCTATGTCCCTTACAGGAGGATGGGTTAAGTGAATGTATCATAAACATATATGTATATTCATAGTTTATCTTAGTCGCATTTGGAAACACACACATTTGGCAACGGCGCACTTGGTTCTTCCATAAGAAAAGCATGCTCCATAGGAGCCCATTGTGCCTTCATGACGTGACGATGCCTTTCCACACATTTCTCACTTTAGGACTGTCTCTAGATCGCAGAGGAACAAGTATTGACGTTTATCTGGAAGTGGAACCAAACAAACGAGCATGGTTACGTAACGCCAGTCTGGGTGGTACATTTGACGGGCAAATGTCGGATTAGTGTTAGTTCTATGACGGCAAATGTCGGATTAGTGTTAGTTCTATGACCACCAAGGAGTGGGTGAATACCTCCAAGGATTACAGAGAAGCTTGTCTCATTACACGACATGCTGTAGGTCGGAAGGTAGGCCTCTAGATATCTGTCAACTATGCATCGGAGATTCCGTACCAGACAGAGTGAACCCTCCCCTTATGTAGGACTTACAAGACAGTGTCTAGGGTCAGACGTCTGTCAGGGAACACAGGAACCTATGTACCAGACAGAGTGAACACCTGCAAGTATGAGAGTGAGGAAGTGATTACCCTCCCCTTATGTAGGACTTACAAGACAGTGTCTAGGGTCAGACGTCTGTCAGGGAACACAGGAACCTATGTACCAGACAGAGTGAACACCTGCAAGTATGAGAGTGAGGAAGTGATTACCCTCCCCTTATGTAGGACTTACAAGACAGTGTCTAGAGTCAGACGTCTGTCAGGGAACACAGGAACCTATGTACCAGACAGAGTGAACACCTGCAAGTATGAGAGTGAGGAAGTGATTACCCTCCCCTTATGTAGGACTTACAAGACAGTGTCTAGAGTCAGATGTCTATCAGGGAACACAGGAACCTATGTACCAGACAGAGTGAACACCTGCAAGTATGAGAGTGAGGAAGTGATTACCCTCCCTTTATGTAGGACTTACAAGACAGTGTCTAGGGTCAGACGTCTGTCAGGGAACACAGGAACCTATGTACCAGACAGAGTGAACACCTGCAAGTATGAGAGTGAGGAAGTGATTACCCTCCCCTTATGTAGGACTTACAAGACAGTGTCTAGGGTCAGACGTCTGTCAGGGAACACAGGAACCTATGTACCAGACAGAGTGAACACCTGCAAGTATGAGAGTGAGGAAGTGATTACCCTCCCCTTATGTAGGACTTACAAGACAGTGTCTAGAGTCAGATGTCTATCAGGGAACACAGGAACCTATGTACCAGACAGAGTGAACACCTGCAAGTATGAGAGTGAGGAAGTGATTACCCTCCCCTTATGTAGGACTTACAAGACAGTGTCTAGGGTCAGACGTCTGTCAGGGAACACAGGAACCTATGTACCAGACAGAGTGAACACCTGCAAGTATGAGAGTGAGGAAGTGATTACCCTCCCCTTATGTAGGACTTACAAGACAGTGTCTAGGGTCAGACGTCTGTCAGGGAACACAGGAACCTATGTACCAGACAGAGTGAACACCTGCAAGTATGAGAGTGAGGAAGTGATTACCCTCCCCTTATGTAGGACTTACAAGACAGTGTCTAGAGTCAGACGTCTGTCAGGGAACACAGGAACCTATGTACCAGACAGAGTGAGCACCTGCAAGTATGAGAGTGAGGAAGTGATTACCCTCCCCTTATGTAGGACTTATAAGACAGTGTCTAGAGTCAGACGTCTGTCAGGGAACACAGAAACCTATGTACCAGACAGAGTGAACACCTGCAAGTATGAGAGTGAGGAAGTGATTACCCTCACCTTATGTAGGACCTACAAGACAGTGTCTAGAGTCAGACGTCTGTCAGGGAACACAGGAACCAATGTACCAGACAGAGTGAACACCTGCAAGTATGAGAGTGAGGAAGTGATTACCCTCACCTTATGTAGGACCTACAAGACAGTGTCTAGAGTCAGACGTCTGTCAGGGAACACAGAAACCTATGTACCAGACAGAGTGAACACCTGCAAGTATGAGAGTGAGGAAGTGATTACCCTCACCTTATGTAGGACCTACAAGACAGTGTCTAGAGTCAGACGTCTGTCAGGGAACACAGGAACCTATGTACCAGACAGAGTGAACACCTGCAAGTATGAGAGTTTGGAAGTGATTACCCTCACCTTATGTAGGACCTACAAGACAGTGTCTAGAGTCAGACATCTGTCAGGGAACACAGGGACCTATTTACCAGACAGAGTGAACACCTGCAAGTATGAGAGTGAGGAAGTGATTCCCCTCCCCTTATGTAGGACTTACAAGTCAGTGTCTAGAGTCAGACGTCTGTCAGGGAACACAGGAACCTATGTGCCAGACAGAGTGAACACCTGCAAGTATGAGAGTGAGGAAGTGATTACCCTCCCCTTATGTAGGACTTACAAGACAGTGTCTAGAGTCAGACGTCTGTCAGGGAACACAGGAACCTATGTACCAGACAGAGTGAACACCTGCAAGTATGAGAGTGAGGAAGTGATTACCCTCCCTTTATGTAGGACTTACAAGACAGTGGCTACCGACTTTACTTCCCTGCTAAAGGATTCGAACTCGCGACCTTGGAAACAGGAGGCTAGTATGTTGGATACCCAGTGTATGAAAGGAAGGAAGTGTGTTGGCACCCGCCACTGAGGGGAGGGGGCAGGAGAAGATGAAGGCTAAGGCTCCCTGCATGATCACAAGGACAAAGGGGAAGAAAATAAAACAGTAATGACAAAGGAAAGGAAGATTAAAGCTACAACAGCTGAAGGGAGGTAGGTAGTGGTTCTTTACCTGCGCCAGTCAATTCCAGTAATCCTTTACCAGTAATAATCGCATTACATACAACTTGACTGCCTGCCTCCGTCGAGCAATCGATACACATAGATCGACCTGCCTCGCTCACTGTCGGCGCCTCGCCTCGCCTCGCTTCCACTCACACCATCTTCTTCACTCACTCTTCTACAACCATTCTTAGCAATGGTTATTATTCCATTATTACTTTCTCTACTACGTACAGTAAGTAGAAGAAGCATTGTATTCCACCCAAAAATTACATGTAGAATTTCCCCAGAAAGATATGTTTTCGAACTCCCTGAATCCGAAAAAAAGCATTTTACTTTCTCTACTGGTAAGTAGGGGAAATTTTATATTCCACCCCAAAATTCGATGTCGAGATTTCACCGGAAATATGTTTTGAGACCCTCTGAAAAAAAAAAAAAATTAGAAAAAGGTCTGTGTGTGTGTGTGTGTGTGTGTGTGTGTGTGTGTGTGTGTGTGTGTGTGTGTGTGTGTGTGTCTGTGGAAAGCATAACCCAAAAACGAAAAGTCGGTTAGAAACCAAAGTTGGTATTTAAGTTTGTCTTTCAAGGGTGCAACACGAAGATTTTGAAGAAAATAGCCCCGCCCTAAACTACCCTTTTAGATGGAACATTTTTAGAAAATTTTGATTTTCTTGAAAATGGCTCTAACAATTTTAATTAAAATGTCATATGTTTGAGGTATTTTTATGACAAATGAAATGTATATTTTGAATTTTCTGGCTACAGCCCCTGTAGTCGCATTTACTCTGGACGGCTTTTGCATAACTGGTAAACCGTTACAGATAGACAAAATCATACTATACAAAAAATGTAGTTCTTGCTAAAATACACAATTTATGTCTCAGTAATCATACTTTAAAAAAATCTAGATCTTGCTAAAATACACAATTTATGTCCGAATAAATTTTCTTGTAGAGTGAACCATTTCGCAGATATTCCTTGTGATGTGTGTGAGTTTCGGAAAACTTAAAACTTTAGTTAAATGGAACATCGTTGTTCATTTCTTTATATGTTAAGTGTGCAAAGAGAACGGAATCTCAAGGCTTTAAAAGATTTGACTACCGCACAAAGCCTACTGTATTCTAACATTCCCCTTGTACCTACAAGGAAATAAGCAATAAGATAATTTGTACAAATATTTATCTCAACTAACACGAAGAAGATATAGGAATAAGAGTTTGTAAGAATGGTTAGTACAAGAGTAGAGAAAGTCATGTGAGTGCAACATATCAGATATTTTTATGTTTCATTTGGAACTTGCAATTTCCAAAATATTTGAAAGAATTCTCTATAACAGAATAATTAAGTATCTAGAGAAGCATAATTTAATACCAACTGTCCAAAATGAATTTGTAAAAAATAAATGTACCATAACTGCAATTGTCAATTGCATCGAAGAGACAGTAAGTTGTATTGACTCAAGCAATGTTCTTTTGGATTTAACTAAAGCTTTCGACTGTGTTGAAAAAACTAGCTTAATGAATAAATTAGAAATGCTTGGTATCAGGGGCTTAGGTTATAATATCATAAGGTCATATATGACTAATAGGAGACAAATTGTAAAATTAAAAAATAGATCATCTGTATCAATATCCAGCTCATGGAGTTCCTCAGGGTTCGATTCTCGGCCCCCTATTATTTGTGCTATATATGCATGACATAGATAACTATGCTTCTGATGGGATAAAGATTATTCAGTTTGCTGATGATACAACCATCACTGTAAGTGATAACGACATATTAAAGCTAGAAACCCGTTTAAACGATGTAGTTAGTAACATTGTTCAATACTTCCATAATTTAAATTTAAGTGTTAACCCTAATAAATGCGAAATGATAAACTTTGGATTCAAAACTATGAATCATCCACTACAATTAAAAATTGATACGGAGGTAGTAAAAAGTGTGGACGAAACACAGTTGCTAGACAATAGGCTCACTTATAACTCACAAACTGACAAGATAGCAGCTAATGTTAGTAAAAATCGATATGTCCTGAGATGTCTACGAAACTGTATTCCTATTTCTCTCCTATATTTCTCCTATTTCTCTACTCACTCTTACAAACGTTTATTCCTCTACCTACTTCATGTTACTACAGATAAACATTTGTAGATACAAGGGGAATATGGGAATACAGTAGACTTAGGTAATAGGTGTTGATATTTTTAAAAGCTATTTGCTATGTGATAGCTTGGACATTCCATTCTCTCTGCATGGCCAAAAGATTTAAAAGAAAAAAAACTTGCTATTTGAGAAACGTATATTGCAAAATCAGAAACAAGAATATCTTGGAAATGGCTAACAACATCTAATGTTGTTTAGGCACACAATATTTTTCTGTTTTTATCTCTTACAGTTGTCAGTTATACAAAAGTTATTCAGAATGAAGAGAACTTCAGAAATATTCACAGAAAATTCAACATATACATTTCATTTGTTATTGCAGTTTCTTAAACATTTAATATTTCAATAAAAATCGTTGGGGTCGTTTCGGTAAAGCTCAACATTTCAAGGGTAGTTTGAGGTGGGAGGACTTTCTTTAGAGTATTAGAGTTTATTTTTGACCTGTGCTGTTCACGTCAAACATACCAAAGTTGATATTAAGTTTAGCATGTTTCAAGCATATGACATCTCAAACTAAGCTTTAGATGAAAAGTGTTTCCAAAATTTTTATTTTCTGAAAAATGCCCCAAGTTGTTATTAAAAAGCCACATGTTTAAGATACGTTCGTGCCAAATCTGAGGTATAGGTATGTTGAAATTTCTGTGAATATTCTCTCAAGTTTTCATCATTGTGAGTAACTTTTATGTAACTGGTAAACTGTAACAGATATATAGAATATTACTACACAAAAATGTACATCTCGTTAAAACACACAATTAATTTTTTTTTCTGTGTAACAAACCAGTTCTGAGATAATCCTTGTTATTTGTCTGAATTTTCAAATATTGATTTCGATATAGGAAGTTGCCATTCGTTTTCTTATGGCATAGTCATCATAAAATGTCAAAACCATCACGTAGAGACCACCTGTTAAAGCATTTGACTATTACTTAAGTCTACTGTATTCCATATTTCCCTTGTATCTATAGGAAAATTAGTAGTAAGATAATTTGTACAAATGTTTGGTTCTCTTAATTAAGATGACGTAGAGTGAGTAGGGAAGGTGATGTGACAGTAACAACAAATGCTGCAGACTTGGAGAATGTGTGAAATGAAGGTGCCGCACGTTACCATGGTAACAAAACTGAATGTCTGGTAGAGTGAGTAGGGAAGGTGATGTGACAGTAACAACAAATGGTGCAGACTTGGGGAATGTGTGAAATGAAGGTGCCGCACGTTACCATGGTAACAAAGCTGAATGTCTGGTAGAGTGAGTAGGGAAGGTGCTGTGAGAGTAACAACAAATGGTGCAGACTTGGAGAATGTGTGAAATGAAGGTGCCGCACGTTACCATGGTAACAAAGCTGAATGTCTGGTAGAGTGAGTAGGGAAGGTGATGTGAGAGTAACACAACAAATGCTGCAGACTTGGAGAATGTGTGAAATGAAGGTGCCGCACGTTACCATGGTAACAAAACTGAATGTCTGGTAGAGTGAGTAGGGAAGGTGCTGTGAGAGTAACACAACAAATGCTGCAGACTTGGAGAATGTGTGAAATGAAGGTGCCGCACGTTACCATGGTAACAAAACTGAATGTCTGGTAGAGTGAGTAGGGAAGGTGATGTGAGTGAGTAGGGAAGGTGATGTGAGAGTAACAACAAATGCTGCAGAGTTGGAGAATGTGTGAAATGAAGGTGCCGCACGTTACCATGGTAACAAAACTGAATGTCTGGTAGAGTGAGTAGGGAAGGTGATGTGAGTGAGTAGGGAAGGTGATGTGAGAGTAACAACAAATGCTGCAGAGTTGGAGAATGTGTGAAATGAAGGTGCCGCACGTTACCATGGTAACAAAACTGAATGTCTGGTAGAGTGAGTAGGGAAGGTGATGTGAGTGAGTAGGGAAGGTGATGTGAGAGTAACAACAAATGCTGCAGAGTTGGAGAATGTGTGAAATGAAGGTGCCGCACGTTACCATGGTAACAAAACTGAATGTCTGGTAGAGTGAGTAGGGAAGGTGATGTGAGTGAGTAGGGAAGGTGATGTGAGAGTAACAACAAATGCTGCAGAGTTGGAGAATGTGTGAAATGAAGGTGCCGCACGTTACCATGGTAACAAAACTGAATGTCTGGTAGAGTGCGATACAGCGGTCGTGCTTTATCTCGCATCTGCACCACCAACACATATTGGCGCCACTGTCGCCGCATACACAACCCATTATGTAATTTTAATAACACGCCTGCCTTCTCCACCCTTCTTCATATATTCCAGACATAAAAAAATCTGATCAAAGTTTTTCTAAAAATACTTCACGGATTTATGAGATTTCTTTCTTTTTCTACCCCCCCTCTCCCCCCCCCCTCCCGCGCGCTGGATGTGCGCACTTCGCTTTTCCATCAGCAAAGTTTGCCGTTTAGTTAGAATTATTTTTTTTGTGAGGAAAATTGCTCGCCGTAGCTGCAACCCTTGCGATATTAGACGCTTCTCTCTCCTCTCGTCTTGTACTTTTTCCGGGTGAGCGACTTTACAAACAATCACTTTTAATAAACGCATATTGCAGACTTGAACGTAATAACATCTGGTTAAGGTGAATTAGGGCACGAGCCGCCACTGACCTTCTGCTAACCCAATCCACAACAATGCAAGATAAAACATTATCCCTTCAGCCAGGTTGTACTTTTACTTCCTTCCTAAAACTCACCCCTTAGCAAGTTTTCTTACATCCCCCTACCCCTACCGAACAAAATTCATTTTCTATCTCGACCCTTTGAAACTTTTATTTAATATTTTTCCCCCCTTCCTTTTTTTCCCTCTTTATAATATTTTTCCCCACTGTGCACGTTTTGGATTCCAGCACTTGTGAAGGAAAACGCTGTTACCTTCCTTACACAAGACACAAGTGTTCCCTTTGTGAGAACGACCCCTAAATACTTACGTCACGGGATTCACAACAACTGCCCTTCCAAGGGTCACGCTCAAAATGTTTACAATGCCATGTTTATAATGCTTTGTGAGTCGATAGCACCTAAACAATGTTAAGATTACATTAGGACGAGAAATCCCATCTAAAACATAAATTTATAATTCTTACAGTGAATCCAAAGAGACCAGTTTTTTCTTAGTGATGAATTTCGTGAAGGACGGAGGCCCAAGAACTGTTGTCACTGTTGGAGCAATGTTTGACGGACATGTTATGAATTTATTAGGACGACATTGATATGAGTCAAATACAAAACATTTTACATCAACAGTTAGACGTGTTGTCCATGTATTCCACATAAACTGACTACTCAAACAACAACGTATTGATTGGTGCAGAAAAACTCTGGAAAAATTCCAAGACGGCACTTCAAATTTGGTTAGGAATATCGTTACTGTTGACGAATCCAAACAGAACCTAAGTGTACAAAAGTCCGACGAATTGACAGTGTTGGTAACAAGATGGTCCAAAATTCAAATTCGAGGGAAGACACGATTTCTTCAGAAGGGAAGTAAAGCCGGTGATCCTGTGTCACTTAAGAGAACCTCAAGTCTGACAAAAATGCCTCTGAAATGATCTTCCAGGTCCAATATAGGATGGGATATGAGGACCACACTCACATAATCTTTTCTTACAATTCTTCTTCTATCTATTTCATGTTAAGACAATTAACATTTGTACATGTTATCTTATTGCTAATTTTCGTGTAGGTACAAGGGGAGTATGAGAATAGAGGAGACTTTAAGCGAAACTCAAATGTTTCAAGTGGTGAGTTTGAAATTCTGTTCTGTTTGCATGGCTAAGAGACTAAAAAATTAATACCAACCTCCATTTGAGAAAGGCCTATAAGTATTGCAAAATTCTGACGAATTCTCCGAAGTAGTTTACTTTACGCCCCCCCCCCCCCACCAAAAAAAAAGCAGAGAGAATTTGACATAGTAGTAGAGAAAGTAGAAATGGTCACTGTTTTGTGCCTTAATGGCTTGTGGTTGGTAGACACCACCACGTACAGCAGCCGTACCATAAAAAGGAGAATGTTAGGAGGGGAGGGGGGGGGAGGGGCGGGCGGCGCGCTCTCCCTTTTTTCGTATGCACACCTCCTCCACTTTAACGACGTCTTGCACTCGATATCAACATTGGAAGGAATATGAAATGTTCCGAGATGGTATCTGACTGTCGGCGTGGCTGACTGCATAAATACCACCAGCTCCACTATCACTGTACCTATGTACCTACTCACATCTCCAACAAGTACTAGGCTCCTTGACAATTAAGAGCTCATCACTATGTGATGACTCCGAAATTCCATACTCAACAGAGGCGAAAATATCTTCAATACACTCTTGTGAAAATCCTTAAGAGTCAGTTTTTATATAATAACAATTTTCGAAAACTTTTCCATATAAGGGGTAGTTTTGGGTGGTGAATTTCCTCTGAGCTCATCCCTCCCTATCGGACATAGGCACAGAAGATCTAGATCCAAGGTCGAAGTGCCGAAGTCCGTCAACTCCTAGGTGGTGGTCAACTGCAGGCAAGTTAGGGGAGGTTGAAATCACCTCCTTGCATCTGCTGAGACAGAATGACACAGTTCCTGAGTTCCAGTGCCAGGAGGAAATAAAAGGCGCACACATTCATATTCTACTCCTGATTAACACACCATGTTTCTGAGGATTACCTTTTTGGCACGATTTACGTTTCTGAAGCTCTTCAATATTTGGGACAAAAGACGAAGTGCACAGTCTCAAACCATAAGCAATATAGTTCATTTCTGAAAATGTTTGTTCGCAGATATAAGTGGAGTTAAACTAGATGCAAATAAACGCAATCTGGATACTCACAGAGACAGGGGCATAAATAATTCCCACCCTTCTATCTCACAACATTTTACGGTCGTGGAATTCTGCAGTGCAAGTAGTTTCATATTTTGTAGCTCGTGTGAAGAAACTTCAAAAGTGCAAAATAATTGTATTTTGCTTTTAAATGTGTCGCACAGTTCCTTCAAAAGTTCGTTGTACGAACTTGTATTTTTCCAGGAGAATAACGTTTATCGTAAGCAAGGGAAATGTATAAATCTGCAACTACCATTCCTAAAATCGTCTTCATCTCGAAAGCAAAAATATTCATCCTCTCAATGAATTATATGTATTACTCCTCCGCACCATCCGCCTCTGACTAGCTAAATAAATTTAAATTAAATTATTTTGCTGTTTAACGACGCTGTGCGTCGGAATTTCGTCCCACAGGAGTTCTTTTACATGCCAGTAAATCTACTGACATAGAGCTGTCGTTTTGAAGTACACTTAAAAATCGTCGGTCTGGGCCGGGTTTAAACCCGCGACCTTGGGATCGGTAGGCCAGCGTCTAACCAACTGAACCAGCCAGACCGACAGTTGTGATTCTGCTTGCCTTGGTCAGTAGAGGGGGAAAATAACGTGCAAGACCGGTAACACTAATGAGAGCGACTGCACAGATATTCTAACTGTGATTGGGCCACACTTGGAAGAACCTCTACGAATCAGCGCAGTGTGCGTGCGCTAGTCTTGCAGGAAACTGCTTCCCGCTTTAAGGTTGCTACCGCAGTTATGGATCCACTAAAAGAATTATCATTTAAAATGAAATTAATAAATCAAGAAGTAACTATCATGATAAATTATCGATAAAGAACTGATAAGGCAACCAAGCAAACAGTATGACTTTAAATAATGTAAATTTGTTAGTACAGGAAAATTAATCATTGCTTACAGTAGGTAATTAGCAATGACCGAATTCTTGAAGCATTTCGTGGAATCCCGAACGTAATTAGCGCAGTAAAACAGCATTACCAGATGAACTACTGAGAGCTTTATAGACCAAGTCAGGGTGAACATAGAAGACCTCGAAACAGCACAACATATTCTGACGCCGGGCGCGGCGCGTATCAAATGCGTTCAACGTCAGTCTGGTTCGCGCGATTGTTTTTGAACACGTGATAACAATCAGAGCGCCCAGGACAAAAAGGTTTTCTACTTTATTCGTGAAGTGTCCGGCGGCCGACCTATTTGAGAACTTCCAGAAACTGCAGTTCGAGAAAGATCCGTGTTACGTCATCGTCGCTATATAAGGAGGCGAGGCAACGAGAGAAACGAGTGAGTTATTAGTTTTAGTGTGTGTGTGTGTCAGCTATGTTAGGCCTTGTCGTTGTTTGGACCATAGGGAGCACTAATGAAGCAGACTGTACAGTGTGCTTGCGCCCATCTTGCAGACAGGGAGCACTAATGAAGCAGACTGTACAGTGTGCTTGCGCCAATCTTGCAGACAGGGAGCACTAATGACGCAGACCGTACAGTGTGCTTGCGCCCATCTTACAGACAAGGAACACTAATGACGCAGACTGTACAGTGTGCTTGCGCCCGTCTTGCAGACAGGTAACAGTAATGACGCAGACTGTACAGTGTGCTTGCGCCCGTCTTGCAGACAGGGAACAGTAATGACGCAGACTGTACAGTGTGCTTGCGCCCGTCTTGCAGACAGGGAACAGTAATGACGCAGACTGTACAGTGTGCTTGCGCCCATCTTACAGACAGGGAGCACTAATGACGCAGACTGTACAGTGTGCTTGCGCCCGTCTTGCAGACAGGGAACAGTAATGACGCAGACTGTACAGTGTGCTTGCGCCCGTCTTGCAGACAGGGAACAGTAATGACGCAGACTGTACAGTGTGCTTGCGCCCGTCTTGCAGACAGGGAACAGTAATGACGCAGACTGTACAGTGTGCTTGCGCCCATCTTACAGACAGGGAGCACTAATGACGCAGACTGTACAGTGTGCTTGCGCCCATCTTACAGACAGGGAACAGTAATGACGCAGACTGTACAGTGTGCTTGCGCCCATCTTACAGACAGGGAGCACTAATGACGCAGACTGTACAGTGTGCTTGCGCCCGTCTTGCAGACAGGGAGCACTAATGACGCAGACTGTACAGTGTGCTTGCGCCCATCTTGCAGACAGGGAACACTAATGACGCAGACTGTACAGTGTGCTTGAGCCCATCTTGCAGGAAACTGTTTCCCGCCTTAATGTGAAACGAGGTTAGGTCTTGCCGTTGCTATGGCCACAGGGAGCACTAATGAGGCAGACTGTACAGTGTGCTTGCGCCCATCTTGCAGACAAGGAACACTAATGACGCAGACTGTACAGTGTGGTTGCGCCCGTCTTGCAGACAGGGAACAGTAATGACGCAGACTGTACAGTGTGCTTGCGCCCATCTTACAGACAGGGAGCACTAATGACGCAGACTGTACAGTGTGCTTGCGCCCATCTTGCAGACAGGGAACACTAATGACGCAGACTGTACAGTGTGCTTGAGCCCATCTTGCAGGAAACTGTTTCCCGCCTTAATGTGAAACGAGGTTAGATCTTGCCGTTGCTATGGCGACGCCGGCTGCGAGGCGCTCCCAGGTTGGAACCTTATTGGATATGTTGAGCGTTTTATTTGCTTCTTCTTCTTTCTCCAATATCTTATTCCTTCACATCTATTCCGAGAACGTCTTTTGTCAGGGTCTGGGGGTGGGACAATGGAGCACACTTTCTTTTCTACCTGCTTTGTATTGCAAGAGTATCACTTGTTGAGAGAAATGCGTTAAAAGAAAGGGGTTGATTCCGCCCCACCCCTGAAAGGGATGAAAGGAAATGTGCAACCCTCTTTGTGTTAAAACACAGGACCTAAGAGCAAGAAATTCGATCGAATTACACGTTCTTTGCATCTTCCGAGCACGAAAACTGCGTCTTGGTTCCTTATGACGTCAGCGGTAGTGTTTTGTTGACTAGCGTTCACAAAGTAAGTGGCTATATCCCTTATACCTATCTCAATTTGCACTAAACAACTACTTCAGAAATTGTATTCTGAAGATGATACACGAACTGCACCCTCAAATGGATATGCAAATAGAATATAACATTTCAAAGTTCACTACCTTTTGGTGTTTAAAATGTTTCGTACGATACAATATTTATTCACTTGTTTCAAACTATCAGCACACGTTATTGAAAAGCAGTGCAAAGGTTTAAAGAGCATTTCCTTCATATCAAATTTAATTTTGGAGTTGTTTTCCTAAGAATTTCGTATTTGATTTATATTTTTTTACCACGTGGAGCAATCTCTATATGATTCTTTGAAAATAATTTTCTTCGCGTTTTATTAATATTGTGTTGAGCTATTCTTTAATAAAATTTACAACCATATTTCTTGAAAATTGGAAAAACTAGTCTTAACTTCAGTCAAGAAGGAGACATTTCGTGCCTGAAGAAAACGGAGACCTCGCAAACGGGTAGTCACGTCCCATCCAGCTATATTACCTACACAAAGCGTCACTTACTATATAAACATTGCCTAAGTACCTGGGCGACTTGGCGTTTTTCGCCTGTTTTTGAGAAATCTTTTAATCTTTTTTGTGGGAGAAGATAGATAAACCTGAAAGGAAAAACGTTAACTGAATAATCATTTTTGTCGCAATTGTTAAGAGTCAAAAAGTACTTAAGTAGAGAAAACACTGTGAATGTAATATGCAGCATTTTTATTTCAAACATGCACAAAATTGTATGGCTTATTTCTAGAACAGTGAGTAGAGAAACAGTTATGAATGTGTTGCCCAAAAGTAAGTAGAGAAAGCAATGTGAATGTAATACGTAGCATTTCTATTTCAAATATGCAAGAAATTGTATGATTTCTTTGTAGACGAGTGACTAGAGAAACAGATGTGAATGTGTTACCTAAAAGTGAGAGGAGAAAACAGTGTGAATGTAGTAGCATTTCTATTTCAAACTACTGAACATGGTATGACTTATTTTAAAAGTGGGGATAAAAATGATTTTTGGTGTAAAATCATCTTTTTATGGAAAATTGTTTATAGAAGAGTGAGTAGAGAAAGACATGTGAATGTGTTACCAAAAAGTGAGCAGAGACAACACTGTGAATATAATATGCATGCATACAAAAATTTAACCAAATCTTAAGAGTCATTTCTGAAATACCGGGAATATACCTATATACAAGAATTGCACTGTAGAAGCAGGAATAAAAATGTTTTTTTTTTTTTTTTTATGTAAAATCGCCTTTTTTCGGGAATTACACTTACATAGCTGAACTTAAAAAGCAAAACCTTTCCACCCAAAAATTCGATAACGAGTTTTCACCAGGAATATATGTTTTGAGGCTCCTAAATAAAAAAGCATCTTTAAGCGCGCGCTCGTGTGTGTGTGTGTGTGTGTGTGTGTGTGTGTGTGGTGTGTGTGTGTGTGGTGTGTGTGTGTGGTGTGTGTGTGGTGTGTGTGTGGTGTGTGTGTGTGGTGTGTGTGTGTGTGTGTGTGTGCGTGGTGTGTGTGTGTGTGTGTGGTGTGTGTGTGTGTGTGGTGTGTGTGTGTGGTGTGTGTGTGTGTGTGTGTGTGGTGTGTGTGTGTGTGTGTGTGTGTGGTGTGTGTGTGTGTGTGTGTGTGTGTGGTGTGTGTGGTGTGTGTGTGTGTGTGTGTGTGTGTGTGTGTGTGTGTGTGTGTGTGGTGTGTGTGGTGTGTGTGTGTGTGTGTGTGTGTGTGTGTGTGTGTGTGTGTGTGTGTGTGTGTGGTGTGTGTGTGGTGTGTGGTGTGTGTGTGTATGGTGTGTGTGTGTGGTGTGTGGTGTGTGTGTGCGTGTGTGTGTGCGCGTGTGTGTGTGTGGGTGTGTGTATGGTGTGTGTGTGTGTGTGTGTGGTGTGTGTGTGTGTGGTGTGTGTGTGTGTGTGTGTGGTGTGTGTGTGGTGTGTGTGTGCGTGTGTGTGTGTGCGTGTGTGTGTGGTGTGTGTGTGTGCGTGTGTGTGGGGGTGTGTGTGTGTGTGGTGTGTGTGTGGTGTGTGTGCGTGTGTGTGTGTGCGTGTGTGTGGGTGTGTGTGTGTGGGTGTGTGTGTGTGGTGTGTGTGTGCGTGTGTGTGTGGGGGTGTGTGTGTGGTGTGTGTGTGGTGTGTGTGCGTGTGTGTGTGTGGTGTGTGTGTGCGTGTGTGTGCGTGTGTGTGGGTGTGTGTGTGGGTGTGTGTGTGTGGTGTGTGTGTGTGTGTGTGTGTGTGTATGTGGTGTGTGTGGTGTGTGTGTGCGTGTGTGTACGTGCGTGTGTGTGTGGTGTGTGTGTGCGTGTGTGTGTGTGGGGGTGTGTGTGTGGTGTGTGTGTGGTGTGTGTGCGTGTGTGTGGGTGTGTGTGTGCGTGTGTGTGTGCGTGTGTGTGTGGGTGTGTGCGTGTGTGTGTGCGTGTGTGTGGTGTGTGTGTGGTGTGTGTGTGGTGTGTGTGTGCGTGTGTGTGTGTGCGTGTGTGTGTGTGTGTGTGTGTGGTGTGTGTGTGGTGTGTGTGTGTGTGTGTGTGTGTGTGTGTGTGTGTGTGTGTGTGTGTGTGTGTGTGTGTGTGTGTCTCAGTCTGTGGACATCACAACTTAAAAACGAAAAGTCTGTTAAAAACCATAGTTGGTATTTAAGTTTCATATCTTTTAAGGATGCGACACAAAAAATGTTCAAGAAAATTCCCCCACCCTAAACTACCCTTTGTATGAAAATTTTTTCGAAAATATTGATTTTCTGTAAATGTCTTCTAACGATTTTATGACAATCGAAAAGTGCATTTTGAATTTTCTGGCTTTAATCCATGTAGTCCTATTTATTCTGGATGATTTTTGAATAACTGATAAGCAGTAAGAGATAGACCACTTCTTACTGTACAAAAAATATAGATCTTGCAAAACCATACATTATTTATGTCCCAATATTTTTTTTAGAGCGAACCATTTCGGAGACATTCCTTGTTACTTGCGTGAGTTTTGGAATACCTGAAGCCCCGTCAAATGGAAAATCGTTATTTATTTGTTTATATCTTAGCCGTGCAAAGAGAACGGGACCTCAAAGCTTTAAAACGTTTGACCATCGCACAAAGCGCACTGTATTCCCATATTCCCCTTGTACCTACAAGGAAATAAGCAATAAGATAATTTGTACAAATGTTTATCTTAACATGAAGAAGATATAGAAATAAGAGTTTGTAAGAATGGTTAGTACAAGAGTAGAGAAAGTCATGTGAGTGCAGCACATCAGATTTGTTAATTACTTACATGATGATTTGGACATATCTAATATTGGAATGAAGTACTGAAATGAAATCAAATGAGTGTCAAATTTATAATAGTTAGTTGATGATGATGATGATGATGATGATAATAATAATAATAATAATAATAATAATAATAATAATAATAATAATAATAATAATAATAATAATAATAATAATAATAATAATAATAATAATAATAATAATAATAATAATAATAATAATAATAATAATAATAATAATAATAATAATAATAATAATAATAATAATAATAATAATAATAATAATAATAATAATAATAATAATAATAATAATAATAATAATAATAATAATAATAATAATAATAATAATAATAATAATAATAATAATAATAATAATAATAATAATAATAATAATAATAATAATAATAATAATAATAATAATAATAATAATAATAATAATAATAATAATAATAATAATAATAATAATAATAATAATAATAATAATAATAATAATAATAATAATAATAATAATAATAATAATAATAATAATAATAATAATAATAATAATAATAATAATAATAATAATAATAATAATAATAATAATAATAATAATAATAATAATAATAATAATAATAATAATAATAATAATAATAATAATAATAATAATAATAATAATAATAATAATAATAATAATAATAATAATAATAATAATAATAATAATAATATGATTAATAACAATAGCAATAAATCCAATTTTCATAAGGTTTTGAAATGTAATCTCATTTCCTTAAAGACATTAAAGAAAAACTCTTTAAAACTTAAAATGAATTTGTATCTTTCTATATTTTAACGAAATAAGTAGAAATTTAAAGACAAAAATCCAAAACTATGGCATCTCTTTAGAAGATACTCAAAATTATAATTCCCTAAATTGTTATAATGTATTTCTTAATGTAGTGATAGAAAAAGTCTTTCCATTTAATATCAATTTAATATTATTTAATTCAAACATGATGCTCTTAAAAATATTTATGTTTGATATAATCTAGTTATTTTCCTAAGTTAAATACTAATAAAACTAAAACAGTTGCTAAATTTGAAAATGTGTTTTCAATGGTTTTAATACAGTGTAATAGAAGCTGTAAATAAATTCAATTAGACGTAGCAAAAATAGGCAAGAAAAAATGCTGACACTCGATTTT
Source organism: Tenodera sinensis (assembly GCA_030765045.1). Taxonomy (NCBI): domain Eukaryota; kingdom Metazoa; phylum Arthropoda; class Insecta; order Mantodea; family Mantidae; genus Tenodera; species Tenodera sinensis. Next base: position 4,224,865 of record CM060967.1, on the reverse strand, counting down.
AAACGTTAATTTTCAGTTGGGGTGAAAAAGAGCAAGAAAATTAAAATATTCAAGTTATAGAAGAACGAAAAGTCTCAGAAACGATCCATGAAAACCGTGGCTAGTATTTGACAGGCCTGAATATATTAAAAAGTGTTAACAGTAATGTAATTGAAAAATTCTCAATTCCATGTTTGTTGGAAGTACAAATAAATACAATAAGTCAAATGGAGCACATGTTCTTCACAGTGGTCAGAAGGTTGTTTTATAGAAGTATAGCTATAGAACATTACAAACAGAACAAGTCAAATGGGGCACATGTTCTTCACAGTGGTCAGAAGGTTGTTTTATAGAAGTATAGCTATAGAACATTACAAACAGAACAAGTCAAATGGGGCACATGTTCTTCACAGTGGTCAGAAGGTTGTTTTATAGAAGTATAGCTATAGAACATTACAAACAGAACAAGTCAAATGGGGCACATGTTCTTCACAATGGTCAGAAGGTTGTTTTATAGAAGTATAGCTATACAACATTACAAACAGAGGAAGTCAAATGGGGCACATGTTCGTCACAATGTTCAGAAGGTAGTTTTATAGAAATATAGCTATAGAACATTACAAACAGAACAAGTCAAATGAGGCACATGCTCGTCACAATGGTCAGAAGGTAGTTTTATAGAAATATAGCTATAGAACATTACAAACAGAACAAGTCAAATGGGGCACATGTTCGTCACAATGGTCAGAAGGTAGTTTTATAGAAGTATACCTATAGAACATCACAAACAGAGGAAGTCAAATGGGGCACATGTTCGTCACAATGGTCAGAAGGTTGTTTTAGAGAAGTATAGCTATAGAATATTACAAATAGCACAAGTCAAATGGAGCACATGTTCTTCACAATGGTCAGAAGGTTGTTTTATAGAAGTATAGCTATAGAACATTACAAACAGAGGAAGTCAAATGGGGCACATGTTCGTCACAATGTTCAGAAGGTAGTTTTATAGAAATATAGCTATAGAACATTACAAACAGAACAAGTCAAATGGGGCACATGTTCGTCACAATGGTCAGAAGGTAGTTTTATAGAAGTATACCTATAGAACATCACAAACAGAGGAAGTCAAATGGGGCACATGTTCGTCACAATGGTCAGAAGGTTGTTTTAGAGAAGTATAGCTATAGAATATTACAAATAGCACAAGTCAAATGGAGCACATGTTCTTCACAATGGTCAGAAGGTTGTTTTATAGAAGTATAGCTATTGAACATTACAAACAGAACAAGTCAAATGGGGCACATGTTCGTCACAATGGTCAGAAGGTTGTTTTATAGAAATATAGCTATAGAACATTACAAACAGAACAAGTCAAATGAGGCACATGTTCTTCACAATGGTCAGAAGGTTTTATAGAAGTATAGCTATAGAACATTACAAACAGAACAAGTCAAATGGAGCACATGTTCGTCACAATGTTCAGAAGGTTGTTTTATAGAAGTATAGCTATAGAACATTACAAACAGAACAAGTCAAATGGAGCACATGTTCGTCACAATGGTCAGAAGGTTGTTTTATAGAAGTATAGCTATAGAACATTACAAACAGAACAAGTCAAATGGAGCACATGTTCTTCACAATGGTCAGAAGGTTGCTTTATAGAAGTATAGCTATAGAACATTACAAACAGAACAAGTCAAATGAGGCACATGTTCTTCACAATGGTCAGAAGGTTTTACAGAAGTATAGCTATAGAACATTACAAACAGAACAAGTCAAATGGAGCACATGTTCGTCACAATGTTCAGAAGGTTGTTTTATAGAAGTATAGCTATAGAACATTACAAACAGAACAAGTCAAATGGGGCACATGTTCGTCACAATGGTCAGAAGGTTGTTTTATAGAAATATAGCTATAGAACATTACAAACAGAACAAGTCAAATGAGGCACATGTTCTTCACAATGGTCAGAAGGTTTTATAGAAGTATAGCTATAGAACATTACAAACAGAACAAGTCAAATGGAGCACATGTTCGTCACAATGTTCAGAAGGTTGTTTTATAGAAGTATAGCTATAGAACATTACAAACAGAACAAGTCAAATGGAGCACATGTTCGTCACAATGGTCAGAAGGTTGTTTTATAGAAGTATAGCTATAGAACATTACAAACAGAACAAGTCAAATGAGGCACATGTTCGTCACAATGGTGAGAAGGTTGTTTTATAGAAGTATAGCTATAGAACATTACAAACAGAACAAGTCAAATAGGGCACATGCTCGTCACAATGGTCAGAAGGTTGTTTTATAGAAGTATAGCTATAGAACATTACAAACAGAACAAGTCAAATGGAGCACATGTTCTTCACAATGGTCAGAAGGTTGTTTTATAGAAGTATAGCTATAGAACATTACAAATAGCACAAGTCAAATGGGGCACATGTTCGTCACAATGGTCAGAAGGTTGTTTTATAGAAGTATAGCTATAGAACATTACAAACAGAACAAGTCAAATAGGGCACATGTTCGTCACAATGGTCAGAAGGTTGTTTTATAGAAGTATAGCTATAGAACATTACAAACAGAACAAGTCAAATGGGGCACATGTTCGTCACAATGTTCAGAAGGTTGTTTTATAGAAGTATAGCTATAGAACATTACAAATAGCACAAGTCAAATGGAGCACATGTTCTTCACAATGGTCAGAAGGTTGTTTTAGAGAAGTATAGCTATAGAAGAATACAAAGAGAAGCAGTGAAAGGGAGCAGGTGGCCAGAAGCCTGCTTTACACAGACATACAACAGTAGGCTACAAAACGGCAGTAGCATCACAAGTAATAAGAAAGGAGATATGGTGTAGAATGTATGTGAGGATGGAACGGAAATGAAGGCTTTCCGAAAAGAAAATAGGAACGTAAAGGGGTGGGCAGGGGGAGACAAGTAAAGCAAAAGAGAAATCTTGAGAGGTTCTTCGCGCCGCCTCACACAAGAACTGTGCTGCGGGGGTTTGGAACGGGGCGGGGGGGGGGGGGGTTGCAATAAAATTTATATAAATATATAGGGTGCCGCTCGACTGCCAACCATGGGCATGACGAAACGTCCGCCCGTATCTCCATGGAAATATACCTGCATTCCCAGCCTCAGCTAGAATTATGTTCATGGACCATTTATAAACACGTTATACAATCTACTCCTTCACCAGCTCTTAAAGGGACAACCACCCTTCCAGTTGTACAATAGAAACAACATTCAACTCCTTACATCACAAGTCGTATAATGACTATCCACATAACCCACGATCAACAATCATGAACATCTATAACATTGTTATCATTATGATACAAGAGTCACGAGTCTGATACTTTGAACATGAACCACACAGTTACATCTGATGTTGTGAGATAGAGAGAACTGTAACAACAAACATGAACATGTATAACATTGTTATCATTATGATACAAGAGTCGCGAGTCTGATACTTTGAACATGAACCACACAGTTACATCTGATGTTGTGAGATAGAGAGAACTGTATCAACAAACATGAACATCTATAACATTGTTATCATTATGATACAAGAGTCACGAGTCTGATACTTTGAACATGAACCACACAGTTACATCTGATGTTGTGAGATAGAGAGAACTGTATCAACAAACATGAACATCTATAACATTGTTATCATTATGATACAAGAGTCACGAGTCTGATACTTTGAACATGAACCACACAGTTACATCTGATGTTGTGAGATAGAGAGAACTGTATCAACAAACATGAACATCTATAACATTGTTATCATTATGATACAAGAGTCACGAGTCTGATACTTTGAACATGAACCACACGGTTACATCTGATGTTGTGAGATAGAGAGAACTGTATCAACAAACATGAACATCTATAACATTGTTATCATTATGATACAAGAGTCACGAGTCTGATACTTTGAACATGAACCACACAGTTACATCTGATGTTGTGAGATAGAGAGAACTGTATCAACAAACATGAACATCTATAACATTGTTATCATTATGATACAAGAGTAACGAGTCTGATACTTTGAACATGAACCACTCAGTTACATCTGATGTTGTGAGATAGAGAGAACTGTATCAACAAACATGAACATCTATAACATTGTTATCATTATGATACAAGAGTCACGAGTCTGATACTTTGAACATGAACCTCACAGTTACATCTGATGTTGTGAGATAGAGAGAACTGTATCAAAAAAACACGAACATCTATAACATTGTTATCATTATGATACAAGAGTCACGAGTCTGATACTTGAACATGAACCACACAGTTACATCTGATGTTGTGAGATAGAGAGAAGTGTATCAACAAACATGAACATCTATAACATTGTTATCATTATGATGCAAGAGTCACGAGTCTGATACTTTGAACATGAACCACACAGTTACATCTGATGTTGTGAGATAGGCAGAAGTGTATCAACAAACATGAACATCTATAACATTGTTATCATTATGATACAAGAGTCACGAGTCTGATACTTTGAACATGAACCACACAGTTACATCTGATGTTGTGAGATAGGCAGAAGTGTATCAACAAACATGAACATCTATAACATTGTTATCATTATGATACAAGAGTCACGAGTCTGATACTTTGAACATGAACCACACAGTTACATCTGATGTTGTGAGATAGAGAGAACTGTATCAAGAAATATGAACATCTATAACATTGTTATCATTATGATACAAGAGTCACGAGTCTGATACTTTGAACATGAACCTCACAGTTACATCTGATGTTGTGAGATAGAGAGAACTGTATCAACAAACATGAACATCTATAACATTGTTATCATTATGATACAAGAGTCACGAGTCTGATACTTTGAACATGAACCTCACAGTTACATCTGATGTTGTGAGATAGAGAGAACTGTATCAAAAAAACACGAACATCTATAACATTGTTATCATTATGATACAAGAGTCGCGAGTCTGATACTTTGAACATGAACCACACAGTTACATCTGATGTTGTGAGATAGAGAGAACTGTATCAAAAAAACACGAACATCTATAACATTGTTATCATTATGATACAAGAGTCGCGAGTCTGATACTTTGAACATGAACCACACAGTTACATCTGATGTTGTGAGATAGAGAGAACTGTATCAAAAAAACACGAACATCTATAACATTGTTATCATTATGATACAAGAGTCGCGAGTCTGATACTTTGAACATGAACCACACAGTTACATCTGATGTTGTGAGATAGAGAGAACTGTATCAACAAACATGAACATCTATAACATTGTTATCATTATGATACAAGAGTCACGAGTCTGATACTTTGAACATGAACCTCACAGTTACATCTGATGTGAGATTGAGAGAACTGTATCAACAAACACGAACATCTGTAACATTGTTATCATTATGATACAAGAGTCGCGAGTATGATACTTTGAACATGAACCACACAGTTACATCTGATGTTGTGAGATAGAGAGAAGTGTATCAACAAACACGAACATCTATAACATTGTTATCATTATGATACAAGAGTCGCGAGTCTGATACTTTGAACATGAACCACACAGTTACATCTGATGATGTGAGATAGAGAGAACTGTATCAACAAACATGAACATCTATAACATTGTTATCATTATGATACAAGAGTCACGAGTCTGATACTTTGAACATGAACCACACAGTTACATCTGATGTTGTGAGATAGAGAGAACTGTATCAACAAACATGAACATCTATAACATTATCATTATGATACAAGAGTCACGAGTCTGATACTTTGAACATGAAACTCACAGTTACATCTGATGTTGTGAGATTGAGAGAACTGTATCAACAAACATAAACATCTATAACATTGTTATCATTATGATACAAGAGCCACGAGTCTGATACTTGAACATGAACCACACAGTTACATCTGATGATGTGAGATAGAGAGAACTGTATCAACAAACATGAACCTCTATAACATTATTATCATTATGATACAAGAGTCACGAGTCTGATACTTTGAACATGAACCACACAGTTACATCTGATGTTGTGAGATAGAGAGAACTGTATCAACAAACATGAACATCTATAACATTGTTATCATTATGATACAAGAGTCACGAGTCTGATACTTTGAACATGAACCACACAGTTACATCTGATGATGTGAGATAGAGAGAACTGTATCAACAAACATGAACATCTATAACATTGTTATCATTATGATACAAGAGTCACGAGTCTGATACTTTGAACATGAACCACTCAGTTACATCTGATGTTGTGAGATAGAGAGAACTGTATCAACAAACATGAACATCTATAACATTGTTATCATTATGATACAAGAGTCGCGAGTCTGATACTTTGAACATGAACCACACAGTTACATCTGATGATGTGAGATAGAGAGAACTGTATCAACAAACATGAACATCTATAACATTGTTATCATTATGATACAAGAGTCACGAGTCTGATACTTTGAACATGAACCACACAGTTACATCTGATGTTGTGAGATAGAGAGAACTGTATCAACAAACATGAACAACTATAACATTGTTATCATTATGATACAAGAGCCACGGGTCTGATACTTGAACATGAACCACACAGTTACATCTGATGTTGTGAGATAGAGAGAAGTGTATCAACAAACATGAACATCTATAACATTGTTATCATTATGATGCAAGAGTCACGAGTCTGATACTTTGAACATGAACCACACAGTTACATCTGATGTTGTGAGATAGAGAGAACTGTATCAACAAACATGAACATCTATAACATTGTTATCATTATGATACAAGAGCCACGAGTCTGATACTTGAACATGAACCACACAGTTACATCTGATGTTGTGAGATAGGCAGAAGTGTAGCAACAAACATGAACATCTATAACATTGTTATCATTATGATACAAGAGTCGCGAGTCTGATACTTTGAACATGAACCACACAGTTACATCTGATGTTGTGAGATAGGCAGAAGTGTAGTAACAAACATGAACATCTATAACGTTGTTATCATTATGATACAAGAGTCACGAGTCTGATACTTTGAACATGAACCACACAGTTACATCTGATGTTGTGAGATAGAGAGAACTGTATCAAAAAAACACGAACATCTATAACATTGTTATCATTATGATACAAGAGTCGCGAGTCTGATACTTTGAACATGAACCACACAGTTACATCTGATGTTGTGAGATGGAGAGAACTGTATCAACAAACATGAACATCTATAACATTGTTATCATTATGATACAAGAGTCACGAGTCTGATACTTTGAACATGAACCTCACAGTTACATCTGATGTGAGATTGAGAGAACTGTATCAACAAACACGAACATCTGTAACATTGTTATCATTATGATACAAGAGTCGCGAGTCTGATACTTTGAACATGAACCACACAGTTACATCTGATGTTGTGAGATAGAGAGAAGTGTATCAACAAACAGGAACATCTATAACATTGTTATCATTATGATACAAGAGTCGCGAGTCTGATACTTTGAACATGAACCACACAGTTACATCTGATGTTGTGAGATAGAGAGAACTGTATCAACAAACATGAACATCTATAACATTATCATTATGATACAAGAGTCACGAGTCTGATACTTTGAACATGAAACTCACAGTTACATCTGATGTTGTGAGATAGAGAGAACTGTATCAACAAACATGAACATCTATAACATTGTTATCATTATGATACAAGAGTCGCGAGTCTGATACTTTGAACATGAACCACACAGTTACATCTGATGTTGTGAGATAGAGAGAACTGTATCAACAAACATGAACATCTATAACATTATCATTATGATACAAGAGTCACGAGTCTGATACTTTGAACATGAAACTCACAGTTACATCTGATGATGTGAGATAGAGAGAACTGTATCAACAAACATAAACATCTATAACATTGTTATCATTATGATACAAGAGTCGCGAGTCTGATACTTTGAACATGAACCACACAGTTACATCTGATGATGTGAGATAGAGAGAACTGTATCAACAAACATGAACATCTATAACATTGTTATCATTATGATACAAGAGTCACGAGTCTGATACTTTGAACATGAACCACACAGTTACATCTGATGTTGTGAGATAGAGAGAACTGTATCAACAAACATGAACATCTATAACATTATCATTATGATATAAGAGTCACGAGTCTGATACTTTGAACATGAAACTCACAGTTACATCTGATGTTGTGAGATAGAGAGAAGTGTATCAACAAACAGGAACATCTATAACATTGTTATCATTATGATACAAGAGTCGCGAGTCTGATACTTTGAACATGAACCACACAGTTACATCTGATGTTGTGAGATAGAGAGAACTGTATCAACAAACATAAACATCTATAACATTGTTATCATTATGATACAAGAGCCACGAGTCTGATACTTGAACATGAACCACACAGTTACATCTGATGTTGTGAGATAGAGAGAACTGTATCAACAAACATAAACATCTATAACATTGTTATCATTATGATACAAGAGCCACGAGTCTGATACTTGAACATGAACCACACAGTTACATCTGATGTTGTGAGATAGAGAGAACTGTATCAACAAACATGAACATCTACAACATTGTTATCATTATGATACAAGAGCCACGAGTCTGATACTTGAACATGAACCACACAGTTACATCTGATGTTGTGAGATAGAGAGAACTGTATCAACAAACATGAACATCTATAACATTGTTATCATTATGATACAAGAGCCACGAGTCTGATACTTGAACATGAACCACACAGTTACATCTGATGTTGTGAGATAGAGAGAACTGTATCAACAAACATAAACATCTATAACATTGTTATCATTATGATACAAGAGCCACGAGTCTGATACTTGAACATGAACCACACAGTTACATCTGATGTTGTGAGATAGAGAGAACTGTATCAACAAACATGAACATCTATAACATTGTTATCATTATGATACAAGAGTCACGAGTCTGATACTTTGAACATGAACCACACAGTTACATTTGATGTTGTGAGATAGAGAGAACTGTATCAACAAACATGAACATCTACAACATTGTTATCATTATGATACAAGAGTCACGAGTCTGATACTTTGAACATGAACCACACAGTTACATCTGATGTTGTGAGATAGAGAGAACTGTATCAACAAACATGAACATCTATAACATTGTTATCATTATGATACAAGAGTCACGAGTCTGACACTTTGAACATGAACCACACAGTTACATCTGATGTTGTGAGATAGAGAGAACTGTATCAACAAACATGAACATGTATAACATTGTTATCATTATGATACAAGAGTCACGAGTCTGATACTTTGAACATGAACCACACAGTTACATCTGATGATGTGAGATAGAGAGAACTGTATCAACAAACATGAACATGTATAACATTGTTATCATTATGATACAAGAGTCACGAGTCTGATACTTTGAACATGAACCGCACAGTTACATCTGATGTGAGATAGAGAGAACTGTATCAACAAACATGAACATGTATAACATTGTTATCATTATGATACAAGAGTCACGAGTCTGATACTTTGAACATGAACCACACAGTTACATCTGATGTTGTGAGATAGAGAGAACTGTATCAACAAACATGAACATCTACAACATTGTTATCATTATGATACAAGAGCCACGAGTCTGATACTTGAACATGAACCACACAGTTACATCTGATGTTGTGAGATAGAGAGAACTGTATCAACAAACATGAACATCTATAACATTGTTATCATTATGATACAAGAGCCACGAGTCTGATACTTGAACATGAACCACACAGTTACATCTGATGTTGTGAGATAGAGAGAACTGTATCAACAAACATAAACATCTATAACATTGTTATCATTATGATACAAGAGCCACGAGTCTGATACTTGAACATGAACCACACAGTTACATCTGATGTTGTGAGATAGAGAGAACTGTATCAACAAACATGAACATCTATAACATTGTTATCATTATGATACAAGAGTCACGAGTCTGATACTTTGAACATGAACCACACAGTTACATTTGATGTTGTGAGATAGAGAGAACTGTATCAACAAACATGAACATCTACAACATTGTTATCATTATGATACAAGAGTCACGAGTCTGATACTTTGAACATGAACCACACAGTTACATCTGATGTTGTGAGATAGAGAGAACTGTATCAACAAACATGAACATCTATAACATTGTTATCATTATGATACAAGAGTCACGAGTCTGACACTTTGAACATGAACCACACAGTTACATCTGATGTTGTGAGATAGAGAGAACTGTATCAACAAACATGAACATGTATAACATTGTTATCATTATGATACAAGAGTAATGAGTCTGATACTTTGAACATGAACCACACAGTTACATCTGATGTTGTGAGATAGAGAGAACTGTATCAACAAACATGAACATGTATAACATTGTTATCATTATGATACAAGAGTCACGAGTCTGATACTTTGAACATGAACCACACAGTTACATCTGATGATGTGATTTAGAGAGAACCAGACATATTTTCGGGATGTGAACTATAGATCGGATGAGACACTTGTGTATAAGGCGGTGGATATAAATATCACGTGTGCGTTTTCTTCCCCACATCTTGACACTATTTTTCTTTGAGTTTGCGCGAGAGACACACATATGTGTTGAGGGTGGAGTCTTTCCTGCTGTTGGTTGCCAAAGTTTTTCCTCCCCACACGTGAAGTGCACCCCCGCCCCTCACATCTTCCAACCACCGCACACGCTTCCTTCCGTACATAGCAATAGACCTACAAGATTTATATCAGCTACTTTTTACCAGTTAAACAAAAGTCATTCAGAATGAAGAGAACTTCAGAGAATATTCACGGAAAATACAAGATATGCATTTCATTTGTGATGGAAATGTCTTAGCCAGCTCACTTCACATTTCCTATGATGGGCTAATACTGTTGAGAGAAATTTACACACATTCTAGCTCCGTGAAGCGGCTGTTGCCATGTGGCAAGAGGAGCCCCAACTAGGAGAGTATGCTGATTAGTGATGCCAATTTAGTTGTTTTTAAATTAAATCTGGTCTTTCTGGGAAGATCTTTAGTTGTCAAAATTTATAAATTTAACATTGCTGGTATAGGGATTTAGTTGTTTGATAAACTGCATTTGGTTGGACAGAAATGTTTTTAACATTGACAACACAGAAATTTAGTGAATTTCTTATTTTTGTCTGGTTATTTTTCTTGATCCTCTGTTGGCAACACTGATGCTGATGGACGATATTTAGATAGGTACCGGTTGATCTAATCTCGTTTTGTGGAAGCAAGGTTACCTCCCTGTGGTAATTGTTACTGTAGTTAGGAGAGAAAATCGAGTCTTCATAAATAACAATAGCAGTTTCGTATTACACGATGTTACAGATGTTTCTAATGGAATCTTTGTTTCACAAATTTCGTTTTTAAAATACAAAATTGTACGTAATTTGGGAGTACGTTAACAACCTGTTATGAAAAAGTAATGCATCAATATGACTAATATGGGGAGGGCTCGGGGCGTTGACCATGTCCCATCTTCCAGTACTGCACCCCACCAATGACGCCTGTAGTGGGCAGGGGTAGTGGCCCTTCATGGGCAGCTGCGCTGGGGTTTTCTAAACTGGTAATAATATAATTTCGACTTTATAAAGTGAGTATCGAGAAACTGAATAATTCACTTGCTTGAAGCAATACTGAAATTGTAAACTGCTTGTGCGAGAATATGAGTAGTGAAAGACGTGTGATTGTGGTGTTGGCTGTGAAATTTGGAATCGAGGTTTCCCTTCATCCATCTGTACAAACAAGGAAATCATGGAAAATTGCAGCATTAGAAAATTTGAAAACAATAACCAGATCTTGTGTGTGACATTTTAACAGGAGGTAAGTATGACAGAAACTTCTGACTGTTAACAGATACGGAGCATAATCATGTGAAATAGAGCTCAGACCATGGTCGAAACAAGAAAAAGCACACGTTTACGAAGCACCCTGTGTTTGCAGGGGGTTACTGATGAGATAAGTGGTTCAGTCACCCACTGCAGCTCGAAACAGGAAATGACATCACATGACTGCTCCTAACATTTCCACTTTCATTTGTTTCTTCCTAGGGATCAACTTTTGACCCTAGCGCCGTTTTTTGTGAACTAAACGTTTAACGTTTGTTGGTTGTATCTGCAGTTGCACAAGCTACATTGATACAAATGATTCCCTTCTTCCTACACGTCTTCTACCCACAGATCACATATTTTTCTATTAACTTGGAATGGCACGTCCTTGAGTCCATTTGACTAATTCTGCAGTAATGGAAAAATTACTGCAACAGATTCATCGCAGATTTTCATCGCCCGTCTGTCCGTACCTACGCTAGTCAATACATTTCAAATTTGGTTCAGATCGGTCCAAACTTAAGGGTAGTGAAGGCGTTAGGCACAGAGCTTAAGGGGTATTAGAATAACTGATATTCAATAATTAATTTCTTTGTATAAATCAACCATACAAAATTTCTATTTAAGCCTTAAAACTTCTTCACGCCTAATGAATCTAATTTCAATTTCACAAAACTGGTTTACAAACCTAATTTTATTATTCAATGTGACAGCCCCCTCTATGTTGCAACCAGGTCACTAACATATTCACTGTAAATTATCACAAGTAATATGATAATACGTCTGACCAAATTGATAAATTCTCAAGTAGAGTGAGAGTGAGTCAGACTGTCGAATTATGTTTATATGGACTATTTCATATATAGCTGCTTGTCCTGTATAATAGTGACCTAGTCTAGCTCCTTCTATTATCACAAGTAATATGATAATACGTGTGATCTAACTGATAAATTCTCAAGTAGAGTGAGAGTGAGTCAGACTGTCGAATTATATTAATATGGACTATTTCATATATAGCTGGTTGTCCTGTATAATAGTGACCTAGTCTAGCTCCTTCTATTATCACAAGTAATATGATAATACGTGTGATCTAACTGATAAATTCTCAAGTAGAGTGAGAGTGAGTCAGACTGTCGAATTATATTTATATGGACTATTTCATATATAGCTGCTTGTCCTGTATAATAGTGACCTAGTCTAGCTCCTTCTATTATCACAAGTAATATGATAATAAGTGTGATCTAACTGATAAATTCTCAAGTAGAGTGAGAGTGAGTCAGACTGTCGAATTATATTTATATGGACTATTTCATATATAGCTGCTTGTCCTGTATAATAGTGACCTAGTCTAGCTCCTTCTATTATCACAAGTAATATGATAATACGTGTGATCTAACTGATAAATTCTCAAGTAGAGTGAGAGTGAGTCAGACTGTCGAATTATATTAATATGGACTATTTCATATATAGCTGGTTGTCCTGTATAATAGTGACCTAGTCTAGCTCCTTCTATTATCACAAGTAATATGATAATACGTGTGATCTAACTGATAAATTCTCAAGTAGAGTGAGAGTGAGTCAGACTGTCGAATTATATTTATATGGACTATTTCATATATAGCTGCTTGTCCTGTATAATAGTGACCTAGTCTAGCTCCTTCTATTATCACAAGTAATATGATAATACGTGTGATCTAACTGATAAATTCTCAAGTAGAGTGAGAGTGAGTCAGACTGTCGAATTATATTTATATGGACTATTTCATATATAGCTGCTTGTCGTGTATAATAGTGACCTAGCCTAGCTCCTTCTATTATCACAAGTAATATGATAATACGCGTGATCTAACTGATAAATTCTCAAGTAGAGTGAGAGTGAGTCAGACTGTCGAATTATATTTATATGGACTATTTCATATATAGCTGCTTGTCCTGTATAATAGTGACCTAGCCTAGCTCCTTCTATTATCACAAGTAATATGATAATACGCGTGATCTAACTGATAAATTCTCAAGTAGAGTGAGAGTGAGTCAGACTGTCGAATTATATTTATATGGACCATTTCATATATAGCTGCTTGTCCTGTATAATAGTGACCTAGTCTAGCTCCTTCTATTATCACAAGTAATATGATAATACGTGTGATCTAACTGATAAATTCTCAAGTAGAGTGAGAGTGAGTCAGACTGTCGAATTATATTTATATGGACTATTTCATATATAGCTGCTTGTCCTGTATAATAGTGACCTAGTCTATCTCCTTCTATTATCACAAGTAATATGATAATACGTGTGATCTAACTGATAAATTCTCAAGTAGAGTGAGAGTGAGTCAGACTGTCGAATTATATTTATATGGACTATTTCATATATAGCTGCTTGTCCTCTATAATGGTAACACCATTGCAATGAGTTCGAAACCAAAGACCATGGTTAACAGTGGGCCATATACCTACCTATTCAACAACTCGGAAAATTCGAGCCTTTATAAACCGCAATCAATGTTGATTCCAAGATTTTTCTTGCTTCTTTGAATTTTGTATTAAAGTAATGTAAATAGCTCATATGTATTTCGAATTTGATTTTCTTGGATTCGAAGTTTTTGTTCGAAATGTCAGTGGAAAAATTAATCTAAACGTAGAAATGTAATAGGTACCTATGTTAACTTCGTCATTCGAGAATTTGAGAAGGGTTTGAAATAGCGAAGTTATACCGGATATCACTGAACACTTTGTCAACTAATCTGAAGGGTGATGAGAACATTTTAGGGCAGTGAATCGAAAAAAGTGAGTGAACCGGAAAATCCTTATGTATGTACCTATGTATCTAGAACGCCAGTCCGCAGAGAAAAACTCCACAAGGGACATATCTTACTCTATGTTTGTACGTAAATAGCAATTTTAGATGTAACTTTTGTAATTCGAATTTTTGGATATTTCGAGCTTCTTGTCCCTTCAATATTGAATTATAGAATTTCCACTATATACCAAAAATTCAAGATATACATTTCTAATGGTTTACCAGTTACAACAAAAATTCAAGATGTGCATTTCTAATGGTTTACCAGTTACACCAACAATTCAAGATATACATTTCTAATGGTTTACCTGTTACACCAAAAATTCAAGATATACATTTCTAATGGTTTACCAGTTACACCAAAAATTCAAGATATACATTTCTAATGGTTTACCTGTTACACCAAAAATTCAAGATATACATTTCTAATGGTTTACCAGTTACACCAACAATTCAAGATATACATTTCTAATGGTTTACCTGTTACACCAAAAATTCAAGATATACATTTCTAATGGTTTACCAGTTACACCAAAAATTCAAGATATACATTTCTAATGGTTTACCAGTTACACCAAAAATTCAAGATATACATTTCTAATGGTTTACCTGTTACACCAAAAATTCAAGATATACATTTCTAATGGTTTACCAGTTACACCAACAATTCAAGATATACATTTCTAATGGTTTACCTGTTCGAGGTATAAGCTTTCTTACAGTTTACCAGTTATACAAAAGCCATTCAGAATGAAGAAAAGTTATGAGATATACTCAGAAAATTGAAGATATACATACCTACATGTCATTTGTCATGAAACTATGTGGAACATGATGTTTATGTTTATAATAAGGAAGTGCTCCCACGAGGCGGCCAGGCGACCGTCTTGCGATTGGACACGCAGATTAGCGAGAATCTTCTCGATCAGGCGTAACCAAGAAGGTCGTTTTTCCTGGAACCTCCATCTTAATTGGCGCTCGGTGCCAAGTGATCGTCTCTTGTTACCGTGACATGCTACTGTTTGCTTTGTTCTCGCCGCTCCATTGTTACGTACTGCAACTGATGTTATCGTCACAGTTCAATTGTGACGTGTGTGCGCTCAAATCGCTTTCTCTACTCACTCTTCTACAAACACTTATTCCTCTATCTACTTCATGTCAATTGAGATAAATATTTGTAGAATTGATTTTAATAACCTTATTTCCTTATAGCTACAAGGGGAACATGTCATTAGATAGACTGAAGTAATAGTCAAATATTTTAAGAGCTGATCGCTATGTGATGGTTTTGAAATTCCATTTTCCTTGCATGCCTAAGACAAAAATAAATAAAAATAATAAGAATGAAAGAATAACGACTTCCTATTTTACAAAAGCATAAGTATTTGAAAATTCAAACAAATAATAAGGGATAGGTATCTCGGAATCGACCAATGCCACAAAGCATTAGTATCTGTGTTTTAAAGAGATGTTGACTGTTTCTCTCAGCACGTTCACTTCCAAATTCACAAGTCCCGGGTTCTATTCCCGGCTAGAAATGGCAATTATCTTTAACGAAGGTTATTGCCTATTCTCCTTACAACTGCACTTGTGGGTGAGAGATAAATTTGAGTATCAGTTTAACAGAAGTATACCTATCGTCTTGAAGTTGCTCCCAATTTTTAAAGATATTTCATAGGATATTCCCAGAAAACGCCAGACCTAATCTAATTTGTAATGTAAATTGTTAAACGTATGGTATTCAAATCAATCTGTCTAGATACATTTTTGAGACTGTCAGTTTTCCATGTAGTTTCGGTTTAGGAGATTTTCTTGAAAACTTTCTGTGAAATCTTTGACCAAGTTTGATACTTATCGAAACAGACAAACGAAACAACGCTGTGTTTCCTAAAAAACTCCTTTTGTGAATTCAATAGCCTTTCTCTAGTACGCACGTAAGGAAACTATTGCACTCCACCCAAAAGTTCAATACAGATATTTCACTATAAATAGACGTTTTAAGGTTCCCTGGATATTTTAAAGCAAAAGAATTTTGCGCGTGTGTCTGTGAACAGCATAAAATTGGCTCAGCATCTTCCAAGGTTGGAACATGAAGATCTTCAACAAAACTCCCTCGCTCCAAACTGCACATTTACTGGAAAACATTTTAAAAATTTAATTTTATCGAACATGGTTCTAAAACGTTTTACATTAACATATTTTCATGGCAAATGAAATGTATATATTGAATTGTCTGTGACTATTCTCTGAAGCTCTCTTTATTCTGAATGACTTTTGTATAATTGATAAACTGTAAGAGATATACAAAATATTACTGTATAAAAATGAACATTTCGTTGAGACTTTCCAAAATGTTTTTGTTATTGACTTGCACTTAGAATTATTGCTTTTCGTAAATGGAAAGCATTTCTCCGCTTTCTATCAGTTGGCTATG
Organism: Tenodera sinensis; assembly: GCA_030765045.1. NCBI lineage: Eukaryota > Metazoa > Arthropoda > Insecta > Mantodea > Mantidae > Tenodera > Tenodera sinensis. Next base: position 4,207,625 of record CM060967.1, on the reverse strand, counting down.
TTCGCTATGGACAAAAGAAAGACATTTCATAGCAATTACTTAGCGAAGAGCTACTTAAAGTGTACTGTATTCCCATATTCCCCTTGTACCTACAAGGAAATAAGCAATAAGACAATTTGTACAAATGTTTATCTCAACTAACACGAAGAAGATATAGCAATAAGAGTTTGTAAGAATGGTTAGTACAAGAGTGAGTAGTCTTATGTACTCAGTTCTTGTGATTAACATAGAATGATAGCAAATAGGATTTCTGTATGGAATATGTGTGTATCAGAGAGTCGAGTAGGTGCAGACCCACCTGAGGAGTTGAAGAAGCTGCGTGCGTGTATGCGGAAGATACGGGGCGTGGATTTAAGTCCTGGTATGGCGGAGTGATATATAGAGGAGGAGGAGGAAATAAGGAAGCGAGGAGAAAAGAGAGAGAGAGAGAGCAGGGGGGGGGGGGCGAACGCACGACAAGAGGCAACGGGAGAAAAAAAAAGATAGGGAAGGAAATAAAAAAAGGAAGAAGGCTCACACACACACACACACGCTCCTTCTTTCTTTGACGCTCTCTGTCTCTCGTTTCTTATACACATCTTCTCTCCTCACTGTGCCGCGCCTACAGAAAGGAATCTTACACAACTCTTCCAGGCCAGGGGCGCATGCCCGTCCGCCCGACCGCGTTCCTCCGTCAATACTCAAGGAACAAGTAACCCCAACCTGCGGGTCAGTGCCCATAGTGGCCCTAATGTACCACTATGGCAAGGGTCAGGCACATACAGGTACCCCAACCTGCGGGTCAGTGCCCATAGTGGCCCTAATGTACCACTGTGACAAGGGTCAGCCACATACAGGTATCCCAACCTGCGGGTCAGTGCCCATAGTGGCCCTAGTGTACCACATGACAAGGGCCATGCACATACAGGCACCCCAACCTGCGGGTCTGTGCCCATAGTGGCCCTAGTGTACCACATGACAAGGGTCATGCACCTACAGGCACCCCAACCTGCGGGTCAGTGCCCATAGTGGTCCTAATGTACCACCATGGCAAGGGTCAGGTACATACAGGCATCCCAACCTGCGGGTCAGTGCCCATAGTGGCCCTAATGTACCACTATGGCAAGGGTCAGGTACATACAGGCACCCCAACCTGCGGGTCAGTGCCCATAGTGGTCCTAATGTACCACATGACAAGAGTCAGGTACATACAGGTATCCCAACCTGCGGGTCAGTGCCCATAGTGGCCCTAATGTACCACTATGGCAAGGGTCAGGTACATACAGGCACCCCAACCTGCGGGTCAGTGCCCATAGTGGTCCTAATGTACCACTAGGGCAAGGGTCAGGCACATACAGGCACCCCAACCTGCGGATCCTTGCCCATAGTGGCCCTAATGTACCACTATAGCAAGGGTCATGCACATACAGGCACCCCAACCTGCGGGTCAGTGCCCATAGTGGCCCTAATGTACCACTATAGCAAGGGTCAGGCACATACAGGCACCCCAACCTGCGGATCCTTGCCCATAGTGGCCCTAATGTACCACTATAGCAAGGGTCATGCACATACAGGCACCCCAACCTGCGGGTCAGTGCCCATAGTGGCCCTAATGTACCACTGTGGCAAGGGTCAGGCACATACAGGTACCCCAACCTGCGGGCCAGTGCCCATAGTGGCCCCAATGTACCACTATGGCAAGGGTCAGCCACATACAGGTACCCCAACCTGCGGGTCAGTGCCCATAGTGGCCCTAATGTACCACTATAGCAAGGGTCAGGCACATACAGGCACCCCAACCTGCGGGTCAGTGCCCATAGTGGCCCTAATGTACCACATGACAAGGGCCATGCACATACAGGTACCCCAACCTGCGGGTCAGTGCCCATAGTGGCCCTAATGTACCACTATAGCAAGGGTCAGGCACATACAGGCACCCCAACCTGCGGGCCAGTGCCCATAGTGGCCCTAATGTACCACTATAGCAAGGGTCAGGCACATACAGGTACCCCAACCTGCGGGTCAGTGCCCATAGTGGCCCTAATGTACCACTGTGGCAAGGGTCATGCACATACAGGTACCCCAACCTGCGGGCCAGTGCCCATAGTAGCCCTAATGTAGCACTATGACAAGGGTCAGGCACATACAGGTACCCCAACCTGCGGGTCAGTGCCCATAGTGGTCCTAATGTAGCACTATGACAAGGGTCAGGTACATACAGGTACCCCAACCTGCGGGCCAGTGCCCATAGTAGCCCTAATGTAGCACTATGACAAGGGTCAGGTACATACAGGTACCCCAACCTGCGGGTCAGGGCCCATAGTAGCCCTAATGTAGCACTATGACAAGGGTCAGGTACATACAGGTACCCCAACCTGCGGGTCAGTGCCCATAGTGGCCCTAATGTAACACATGACAAGGGTCAGGCACATACAGGTACCCCAACCTGCGGGTCAGGGCCCATAGTAGCCCTAATGTAGCACTATGACAAGGGTCATGTACATACAGGTACCCCAACCTGCGGGTCAGGGCCCATAGTAGCCCTAATGTAGCACTATGACAAGGGTCAGGTACATACAGGCACCCCAACCTGCGGGTCAGTGCCCATAGTGGTCCTAATGTAACACTATGACAAGGGTCAGGTACATACAGGTACCCCAACCTGCGGGTCAGGGCCCATAGTAGCCCTAATGTAGCACTATGACAAGGGTCAGGTACATACAGGCACCCCAACCTGCGGGTCAGTGCCCATAGTTGCCCTAATGTACCACATGACAAGGGTCAGGTACATACAGGTACCCCAACCTGCGGGTCAGTGCCCATAGTGGTCCTAATGTAACACTATGACAAGGGTCAGACACATACAGGTACCCCAACCTGCGGGTCAGTGCCCATAGTGGCCCTAATGTACCACATGACAAGGGTCAGACACATACAGGTACCCCAACCTGCGGGTCAGTGCCCATAGTGGTCCTAATGTACCACATGACAAAGGTCAGACACATACAGGTACCCCAACCTGCGGGTCAGGGCCCATAGTAGCCCTAATGTAGCACTATGACAAGGGTCAGGTACATACAGGTACCCCAACCTGCGGGTCAGGGCCCATAGTAGCCCTAATGTAGCACTATGACAAGGGTCAGGTACATACAGGCACCCCAACCTGCGGGTCAGGGCCCATAGTAGCCCTAATGTAGCACTATGACAAGGGTCAGGTACATACAGGTACCCCAACCTGCGGGTCAGGGCCCATAGTAGCCCTAATGTAGCACTATGACAAGGGTCAGGTACATACAGGTACCCCAACCTGCGGGTCAGTGCCCATAGTGGCTCTAATGTACCACTATGGCAAGGGTCAGGTACATACAGGCACCCCAACCTGCGGGTCAGTGCCCATAGTGGCTCTAATGTACCACTATGGCAAGGGTCATGCACATACAGGTACCCCAACCTGCGGGTCAGTGCCCATAGTGGCTCTAATGTACCACTATGGCAAGGGTCATGCACATACAGGTACCCCAACCTGCGGGTCAGTGCCCATAGTGGCCCTAATGTAACACATGACAAGGGTCAGGCACATACAGGTACCCCAACCTGCGGGTCAGTGCCCATAGTGGCCCTAATGTACCACTATGGCAAGGGTCAGGCACATACAGGTACCCCAACCTGCGGGTCAGTGCCCATAGTGGCCCTAATGTAACACATGACAAGGGTCAGGCACATACAGGTACCCCAACCTGCGGGTCAGTGCCCATAGTGGTCCTAATGTACCACTATGACAAGGGTCATGCACATACAGGCACCCCAACCTGCGGGTCAGTGCCCATAGTGGCCCTAATGTAACACATGAGAAGGGTCAGGCACATACAGGTACCCCAACCTGCGGGTCAGTGCCCATAGTGGTCCTAATGTAACACATGACAAGGGTCAGGCACATACAGGCACCCCAACCTGCGGGTCAGTGCCCATAGTGGTCCTAATGTAACACTATGACAAGGGTCAGGCACATACAGGCACCCCAACCTGCGGGTCAGTGCCCATAGTGGTCCTATTGTAACACTATGACAAGGGTCAGGTACATACAGGTACCCCAACCTGCGGGTCAGTGCCCATAGTGGTCCTATTGTAACACTATGACAAGGGTCAGGCACATATAGGCACCCCAACCTGCGGGTCAGTGCCCATAGTGGTCCTATTGTAACACTATGACAAGGGTCAGGCACATACAGGTACCCCAACCTGCGGGTCAGTGCCCATAGTGGTCCTATTGTAACACTATGACAAGGGTCAGGCACATACAGGCACCCCAACCTGCGGGTCAGTGCCCATAGTGGTCCTAATGTACCACTATGACAAGGGTCAGGCACATACAGGTACCCCAACCTGCGGGTCAGTGCCCATAGTGGCCCTAATGTAACACATGACAAGGGTCAGGCACATACAGGTACCCCAACCTGCGGGTCAGTGCCCATAGTGGTCCTAATGTACCACTATGACAAGGGTCATGCACATACAGGCACCCCAACCTGCGGGTCAGTGCCCATAGTGGCCCTAATGTAACACATGAGAAGGGTCAGGCACATACAGGTACCCCAACCTGCGGGTCAGTGCCCATAGTGGTCCTAATGTAACACATGACAAGGGTCAGGCACATACAGGCACCCCAACCTGCGGGTCAGTGCCCATAGTGGCCCTAATGTACCACTATGACAAGGGTCAGGCACATACAGGTACCCCAACCTGCGGGTCAGTGCCCATAGTGGTCCTAATGTAACACTATGGCAAGGGTCAGGTACATACAGGTACCCCAACCTGCGGGTCAGTGTCCATAGTGGCCCTAATGTAACACTATGACAAGGGTCAGACACATACAGGTACCCCAACCTGCGGGTCAGTGCCCATAGTGGTCCTAATGTAACACTATGGCAAGGGTCATGCACATACAGGTACCCCAACCTGCGGGTCAGTGCCCATAGTGGTCCTATTGTAACACTATGACAAGGGTCAGGCACATACAGGCACACCAACCTGCGGGTCAGTGCCCATAGTGGTCCTATTGTAACACTATGACAAGGGTCAGGTACATACAGGTACCCCAACCTGCGGGTCAGTGCCCATAGTGGTCCTATTGTAACACTATGACAAGGGTCAGGTACATACAGGTACCCCAACCTGCGGGTCAGTGCCCATAGTGGTCCTATTGTAACACTATGACAAGGGTCAGGCACATACAGGTACCCCAACCTGCGGGTCAGTGCCCATAGTGGTCCTATTGTAACACTATGACAAGGGTCAGGCACATACAGGCACCCCAACCTGCGGGTCAGTGCCCATAGTGGTCCTATTGTAACACTATGACAAGGGTCAGGCACATACAGGCACCCCAACCTGCGGGTCAGTGCCCATAGTGGTCCTATTGTAACACTATGACAAGGGTCAGGCACATACAGGTACCCCAACCTGCGGGTCAGTGCCCATAGTGGTCCTAATGTACCACTATGGCAAGGGTCAGGCACATACAGGTACCCCAACCTGCGGGTCAGTGCCCATAGTGGTCCTAATGTAACACTATGACAAGGGTCAGGCACATACAGGTACCCCAACCTGCGGGTCAGTGCCCATAGTGGTCCTAATGTACCACTATGACAAGGGTCAGGCACATACAGGTACCCCAACCTGCGGGTCAGTGCCCATAGTGGTCCTAATGTACCACTATGGCAAGGGTCAGGCACATACAGGTACCCCAACCTGCGGGTCAGTGCCCATAGTGGTCCTATTGTAACACTATGACAAGGGTCAGGCACATACAGGTACCCCAACCTGCGGGTCAGTGCCCATAGTGGTCCTAATGTACCACTATGGCAAGGGTCAGGCACATACAGGTACCCCAACCTGCGGGTCAGTGCCCATAGTGGTCCTAATGTACCACTATGGCAAGGGTCAGGCACATACAGGTACCCCAACCTGCGGGTCAGTGCCCATAGTGGTCCTAATGTACCACTATGGCAAGGGTCAGGTACATACAGGCACCCCAACCTGCGGGTCAGTGCCCATAGTGGTCCTAATGTACCACTATGGCAAGGGTCAGGCACATACAGGTACCCCAACCTGCGGGTCAGTGCCCATAGTGGCCCTAATGTACCACTATGGCAAGGGTCAGGTACATACAGGCACCCCAACCTGCGGGTCAGTGCCCATAGTGGCCCTAATGTACCACATGACAAGGGTCAGGTACATACAGGCACCCCAACCTGCGGGTCAGTGCCCATAGTGGCCCTAATGTACCACATGACAAGGGTCAGGTACATACAGGCACCCCAACCTGCGGGTCAGTGCCCATAGTGGCCCTAATGTAACACTATGGCAAGGGTCAGGTACATACAGGCACTCCAACCTGCGGGTCAGTGCCCATAGTGGCCCTAATGTACCACATGACAAGGGTCAGGTACATACAGGCACCCCAACCTGCGGGTCAGTGCCCATAGTGGCCCTAATGTACCACATGACAAGGGTCAGGTACATACAGGCACCCCAACCTGCGGGTCAGTGCCCATAGTGGCCCTAATGTAACACTATGGCAAGGGTCAGGTACATACAGGCACCCCAACCTGCGGGTCAGTGCCCATAGTGGCCCTAATGTACCACATGACAAGGGTCAGGTACATACAGGCACCCCAACCTGCGGGTCAGTGCCCATAGTGGCCCTAATGTACCACATGACAAGGGTCAGACACATACAGCCACCCCAACCTGCGGGTCAGTGCCCATAGTGGCCCTAATGTACCACATGACAAGGATCATGCACATACAGTCACCCCAACCTGCGGGTCAGTGCCCATAGTGGTCCTAATGTACCACAATGACAAGGGTCAGGTACATACAGGCAGCCCAACTTGCGGGTCAGTGCCCATAGTGGCCCTAATGTACCACATGACAAGGGTCAGACACATACAGGTACCCCAACCTGCGGGTCAGTGCCCATAGTGGTCCTAATGTAGCACTATGACAAGGGTCAGACACATACAGGTACCCCAACCTGCGGGTCAGTGCCCATAGTGGCCCTAATGTACCATAATGGCAAGGGTCAGCCACATACAGGTACCCCAACCTGCGGGTCAGTGCCCATAGTGGCCCTAATGTACCACATGACAAGGGTCAGGTACCTACAGGCACCCCAACCTGCGGGTCAGTGCCCATAGTGGCCCTAATGTACCACATGACAAGGGTCAGGCACATACAGGCACCCCAACCTGCGGGTCAGTGCCCATAGTGGCCCTAATGTACCACATGACAAGGGTCAGGTACATACAGGCACCCCAACCTGCGGGTCAGTGCCCATAGTGGCCCTAATGTACCACATGACAAGGGTCAGGCACATACAGGCACCCCAACCTGCGGGTCAGTGCCCATAGTGGTCCTAATGTAGCACATGACAAGGGTCAGACACATACAGGTACCCCAACCTGCGGGTCAGTGCCCATAGTGGTCCTAATGTACCACATGACAAGGGTCAGACACATACAGGTACCCCAACCTGCGGGTCAGTGCCCATAGTGGTCCTAATGTACCTCATGACAAGGGTAAGGTACACACAGGTATCCCAACCTGCGGGTCAGTGCCCATAGTGGTCCTAATGTACCACATGACAAGGGTCAGGTACGTACAGGCACCCCAACCTGCGGGTCAGTGCCCATAGTGGCCCTAATGTACCACATGACAAGGGTCATGCACATACAGGCACCCCAACCTGCGGGTCAGTGCCCATAGTGGCCCTAATGTACCACAATGACAAGGGTCATGCACATACAGGCACCCCAACCTGCGGGTCAGTGCCCATAGTGGTCCTAATGTACCACATGACAAGGGTCAGGCACATACAGGCACCCCAACCTGCGGGTCAGTGCCCATAGTGGCCCTAATGTACCACTGTGACAAGGGTCAGGTACATACAATTACCCCAACCTGCGGGTCAGTGACCATAGTGGCCCTAATGTACCACATGACAAGGGTCAGGTACATACAGGCACCCCAACCTGCGGGTCAGTGCCCATAGTGCCCCTAATGTACCACATGACAAGGGTCAGGTACATACAGGTACCCCAACCTGCGGGTCAGTGCCCATATAAGACTATGACCATTATCAGTGAGATGTAAGTTCTGCAGGCAGGTTAATTTCTACTATGAAACCTGTTGATACTACGAGTATTACAGGAACAGGAGTGCAGTTTGGCAGTTCCGTAACACTAATGAACTGTAGGCTCTTATGTTAATATAACACATCATACGATCTGTCCTAGAATTAAATTACAAACATCTACTGTTTCAAGGATATATGTGACTGAAATTTTGAACTTTCATATTAACTATTAATTCTAATAATTTTTTTTTTCTTTTTACCTTTGTGTAATACATAAGTAGTGTGGAATGTATTACAAATATATAAGTTATGAGTTATTTATTTTTCGCTACATCGCTAAATAAGTCACCTGAGACAACATTTTAAAATTGTGGTCTATTATTTTAACCCTAGGTTCAAAATAGGTCATTTTTTAAATTCTGCTAGGTTTCTGTGTGTCTGCTTCAATTTCGGCTCCGAAAATGGTTAAACTTGCCATATTCCTGCTTAATAATTGTAATTTTTATGTTTAAAAATCTGATGTGTAGCACTCACATGACTTTCTCTACTCTTGTACTAACCATTCTTACAAACTCTTATTCCTATATCTTCTTCGTGTTAGTTGAGATAAACATTTGTACAAATTATCTTATTGCTTATTTCCTTGTAGGTACAAGGGGAGTATTAGACTACAGTAGGGTTTGTGCGATAGTCAAATCTTTTAAAGCTTTGAGATTCCGTTCTCTTTGCAACTTAACATGCAAAACAAATGAATAACGATGTTCCATTTCACGAAAGTTTTTAAGTTTTCCGAAACTCACACACATAACAAGGAATATCTCCGAAATGGTTCACCCTACAAGAAAATTTATTCAGACATAAATTGTGTATTTTAGCAACATCTACATTTTTTGTATAGTATGATTTGATCTATCTCTAACGGTTTACCAGTTATGCAGAAGTTGTCCAGAGTAAATACGACTACAAGGGCTATAGCCAGAAAATTCAATTTATACATTTCATTTGTCATAAAAATATCTCAAACACATGACATTTTATTCAAAATCGTTAGACCCATTTCCAAGAAAATGAAAATTGTCCATGTAAAGGGTAGTTTAGGGTGGAGCTATCTTTTTCAAAATCTTCGTGTCGCATCCTTGAAAGACATTAAACATAAATATCAACTTTGGTGTTTAACCTACTTTTCGTTTTTGAGTTATGCTGTCCAAAGACACACACACACGGATCTTTTTCTAAAAATGCATTTTTTGGATTCAGACGGTCTCAAAACATATATTTTCGGTGAAATCTCGACATCAAATTTTTGGGTGGAATACAATAGTTCCCCTACTTGCCAGTAGAGAAGGTATAAATGTTGATCTTGCTAAAATACACAATTTATGCCTGAATAAATATAGAGTGAACAATTTCGGAGATATTCCTTGTTATGTGTGTGAGTTTCGAAAACTTAAAACTTTCGTGAAATGGAACGTCGTTGTTCAATTTTTATATGTTAAGCGTTTAAAGAGAACGGAATCTCAAAGCTTTAAAAGATTTAACTATTGCACAAACCCTACTGTATTCTAATATTCCCCTTGTACCTACAAGGAAATAAGCAATAAGATAATTTGTACAAATTTGTACAAATCTCAACTAACACGAAGAAGATATAGCAATAAGAGTTTGTAAAAATGGTTAGTACAAGAGTAGAGAAAGTCGTGTGTGTGTGTGTGTGTGTGTGTGTGTGTGTGTGTGTGTCTGTGTCTGTCAGCATAACTCAAAAACAAAAAGTCAGTTAAAAACCAAAGTTTGTGGTTAAGTTTAGTGTCTTTTAAGGATGCAACACAAAGATTTTATAGAAACTTCTACCCTAAACCATTCTTTACATGGAGCATTCCTCAAAAATTTTGATTTTCTCTAAAATGACTCAAGATTTTAATTAAGGTGCAGTATGTTTAAGATATTTTTATGGGAAATAAAATGCACATTTTGAATTTTCTGGCTGTAGCCCATGTGGCCCTGTTTACTCTGGATGACTTTTGCATAACTGGTTACCCGTAAGAGATAGACCAAATCTTACTGTACAAAAATGTAGATCTTGCTAAAACACACAATTTATGTCTGAATAAATTTTCGTGTAGGGTGAACCATTTCGGAGATATTCCTTGTTATTTGTGTGGGTTTTGCAAAACAAACTGTCGTCAAATAGAAGATTGTTATTCATTTCGTTATAACTTAGCTGTGCAAAGAGAACGGAATCTCGCACATTCCCCTTGTACCTACAAGGAAATAAGCAATAAGGTAATTTGTTTCTCTCTGTTAACATGATATAGAAGAATGGTTTGTGCAAGAGTGAGTTGAGAAGGCGATGTGATTTGTGGTGATATCTGGATAGTGTGGCCACTACAACATAATACCTAGGTACCGTCACTAATCAATACAAGCTACCTCGCTCTTTGTATTTCAATTAGTGCGCACCTAAGTGTGTATGTATGGAGGTATCTATCGTGTTTTTTGTCCGCCAGGAGCGCTGCTCTTCTTGGCGAGAAAGATCGATGCCATGTGTGTGTGTTTCTTCACGTCAAGGGGGAGGAGGGGGGGGAGGCCTGCGCCGGTCCAAACGCATTTTCTTCTTCTTCTTCTTCCCCTCTCTCAAGAAATCTCCAGCAATGCTTCCCTCTTTAGATCTTCTACTTTCTTGCACCCCCCCCCCAAGTTTCCGACGCCCTTTTTAACTCCTCGCACGCCTCCGTGTATGTGTATGTGTGTGTGTGTGCCTTTCACGGCACCTTCCATTTTCTTGCCAGAGAACTCGAAGAAGGAAAGAAAAAGAGTTTCGTTTTGTACCCAAAACATCAAAAAGATGAAAAAACATGGAAATAGTCACAAGCTAAGTGCTTTTGATAATTGCTCGTAAAAGTATTAGCTTTTTCGCTAATGTATGTTGGTCTAACTTGAGATATTTTTACAACGTACCTACGTAACATTAAAGAACATACATCTCAGTACGTGATCGAGAACCTCTGGACAGATATTCAAGCTTCCACACAGTTATGTACGTATACCAAACTTGGCATAGACTTGTCACTGAGTTTGGCAAATCTAGCACAGAAAGAATGGCATTATGCGAAACATTTGTTCACTGTAGGTAATGTAGTGAACAAAAGAAGAGCTAGTTACTCCCAATGTCCTCCATAGAGGCGCAGTCACTCACCTATAGCAGCAATGTGATCTGTCTTGTAATACTTCACTTCAAATTTCCTGTCGAGTAAAATTTACTCTCGATGATGTCACTCAGTTCATAATTCAGATCTGTATTTCATGATGTGTGTAGTGTTGCACTTATTTAGCTGGTGCACAGTCTTGCGATGTAAGTCTTGAGATACGAGTCTTCAGATATGAGTCTTGAGATATGAGTTTTGAGATATGAGTCTTGAGATATGAGTCTTGAGATATGAGTCTTGAGACACGAGTCTTGAGATATGAGTCTTGACATATGAGTCTTGACATATGAGTCTTGAGACATGTGCCTTGATATATGGGTCTTGAGATATGAGTCTTGAGACATGTGTCTTGAGATATGGGTCTTGAGATATGAGTCTTGAGACATGTGTCTTGAGATATGGGTCTTGAGATATGAGTCTTGAGACATGTGTCTTGAGATATGAGTCTTGAGATATGAGTCTTGAGACATGTGTCTTGAGATATGAGTCTTGAGATATGAGTCTTGAGACATGTGTCTTGAGATATGGGTCTTGAGATATGAGTCTTGAGATATGAGTCTTGAGATATGAGTCTTGAGACATGTGTCTTGAGATATGAGTCTTGAGACATGGGTCTTGAGATATGAGTCTTGAGACATGTGTTTTGAGATATGAGTCTTGAGATATGAGTCTTGAGACATGTGTCTTGAGATATGGGTCTTGAGATATGAGTCTTGAGACATGTGTTTTGAGATATGGGTCTTGAGATATGAGTCTTGAGACATGTGTCTTGAGATATGAGTCTTGAGATATGAGTCTTGAGACATGGGTCTTGAGATATGAGTCTTGAGACATGTGTCTTGAGATATGAGTCTTGAGATATGAGTCTTGAGACACGAGTCTTGAGATATGAGTCTTGAGATATGAGTCTTGAGACATGTGTCTTGAGATATGGGTCTTGAGATATGAGTCTTGAGACATGTGTCTTGAGATATGGGTCTTGAGACACGAGTCTTGAGACATGGGTCTTGAGACACGAGTCTTGAGACATGAGTCTTGAGACATGTGTCTTGAGATATGGGTCTTGAGATATGAGTCTTGAGACATGTGTCTTGAGATATGGGTCTTGAGACACGAGTCTTGAGACATGGGTCTTGAGATATGAGTCTTGAGACATGTGTCTTGAGATATGGGTCTTGAGATATGAGTCTTGAGACACGAGTCTTGAGATATGAGTCTTGAGATATGAGTCTTGAGACATGTGTCTTGAGATATGAGTCTTGAGATATGAGTGTTGAGATAGGAGTCTTGAGATATGAGTCTTGAGACATGTGTCTTGAGAATCTCGAAGAAAAAAGAAGAGCATTCAGAAGGAAAATAATTCAAAGAAGAGGAAAATGGCCACCAACTAAAGTCGAAATTGCTAAAAGTTATTTTAAAGAATATATTCAGTATGCCAATGCAATTGATCTGACAAAAAATAATTGAACTATATAAATCTATGTAATTATTAATGTTAAATTAAGATGTATTTATCAGTTTACTTTGTAAGCAAACCCAACATGTAGTATTACATATTGTAATGGAACATGTAGAACAATAAAGAATCTAAAAAAGAAAAAAAAATGTGTCTTGAGATATGGGTCTTGAGATATGAGTCTTGAGACACGAGTCTTGAGATATGAGTCTTGAGATATGAGTCTTGAGACATGTGTCTTGAGATATGAGTCTCGAGATATGACTCTTGAGATATGAGTCTTGAGATAGGAGTCTTGAGATATGTGCCTTGATATATGGGTCTTGAGATATGAGTCTTGAGATATGAGTCTTGAGATATGAGTCTCGAGATATGAGTGTTGAGATAGGAGTCTTGAGATATGTGCCTTGATATATGGGTCTTGAGATATGAGTCTTGAGATATGAGTCTTGAGATATGAGTCTCGAGATATGAGTGTTGAGATAGGAGTCTTGAGATATGTGCCTTGATATATGGGTCTTGAGATATGAGTCTCGAGATATGACTCTTGAGATATGAGTCTTGAGATATGTGCCTTGATATATGGGTCTTGAGATATGAGTCTCGAGATATGACTCTTGAGATATGAGTCTTGAGATATGTGCCTTGATATATGGGTTTTGAGACACGAGTCTTGAGATATGACTCTTGAGATATGAGTCTTGAGATATGAGTCTTGAGATATGAGTGTTGAGACACGAGTCTTGAGATATGAGTCTTAAGATATGAGTCTTGAGACACGAGTGTTGAGATATGACCCTTGAGATATGAGTGTTGAGACACGAGTCTTGAGATATGAGTCTTGAGACATGTGCCTTGAGATATGAGTCTTGGGATATGAGTCTTGAGACATGTGCCTTGATATGTGGGTCTTGAGATATGAGTCTTGAGACACGAGTCTTGATATATGAGTCTTCAGATATGACTCTTGAGATATGACTCTTGAGATATGAGTCTTGAGACATGTGCCTTGATATATGGGTCTTGAGATGAGTCTTGAGACACGAGTCTTGAGATAGGAGTCTTGAGATATGACTCTTGAGATATGAGTCTTGAGACACGAGTCTTGATATATGAGTCTTGAGATATGACTCTTGAGATATGACTCTTGAGATATGAGTCTTGGGACATGTGCCTTGATATATGGGTCTTGAGATATGAGTCTTGAGATATGAGTCTTGAGACACGAGTCTTGATATATGAGTCTTGAGATATGACTCTTGAGATATGACTCTTGAGATATCAGTCTTGAGACACGAGTCTTTAGATATGAGTCTTGAGACACGAGTCTTGAGACACGAGTGTTGAGATATGACTCTTGAGATATGAGTGTTGAGACACGAGTCTTGAGATATGAGTCTTGAGACATGTGCCTTGAGATATGAGTCTTGGGATATGAGTCTTGAGACATGTGTCTTGAGATATGAGTCTTGAGACACGAGTCTTGTGATATGACTCTTGAGATATGAGTGTTGAGACACGAGTCTTGAGATAGGAGTCTTGAGACATGATTCTTGAGACATGATTCTTGAGACGAGTCTTCAAATATGAGCATTGAAGTCTGTCTAGGAGTACGATTCTTAATATATGATTCGTATGATATACAACACTGGGTTTTTCAACAAGACTGATATTTAAAATCAACAGTACAGAATTAGTGCATACCTACGTGCTGCTATAGACGATTCAATGCGTCTGTGTGGAGGACATTTTCGGTTTTGTTAGTCTTTGTTGTCATACTTGTGTCCCTAGGTGAGTTATCATTCCTAATTACGCTTTATGTCAGACAATTAACTATTTAATTCTATGTAATAGCTACAAAATCTCGCCGGACCATCTGTCTTTGTCAACGAAAATCCTTGTAGCTTCAACTTTGCGAACATATGAATAAATTTGGCATTCCAAATTTTTCGAAAATTTCTATTTTCACAAAAATGGCTCTATCGATGTTGATTAAAATGCCAATGTTTGAGGTATTCTTATGGCAAATGAAAAGTATATACATATACAATGTCCTGGCTACATCCCATGTAGTCCTGTTTACTTTTGTATAACTGGTACACCGTAAGAGATAGACCAAATCTTACTATACAAAAACCTGATGTTTCGCACTCACATGACTTTCTCTACACTTGTACTAACCATTCCTACAAAGGTCCATGTTTAAAATATTATTTAACAAAAATTAATAGGTGTATTTTGAGTTTTCTGTGAATAACACCTGAAATTCTCTTTATTCTGAATGACTCGCATAGCAATTAAAATGATAAAATATGTGAAACCAACAACGAACTTCTAGAATGTGGTTAATGATACAAAAAAGTACCTACTTCCGTTTCCTGTGAGTACATAGATACAATTTAAAATGTGCGAGAATATGAAAATATATAAGAATGATAAAAAAAAATCTGATGTGATGCACTCACATGACTTTCTCTACTCATTCTTACAAACTCTTATTGCTATATCTTCTTCGTGTTAGTTGAGATAAACGTTTGTGCAAATTATCTTATTGCTTATTTCCTTGTAGGTACAAGGGTAATATGGGAATACAGAAGGCTTTGTGCGATAGTCAAATCTTTTAAACCTTTCGAGACTCCGTTCTGTTTGCAAACTTAACATATAAAAAAATAAACAACGATGTTCCATTTCACGAACCTTTGAAGTTTTCCAAAACACACACATAACAAGGAATATCCGCGAAATGGTTAACCCTACAAGAAAATTTATTCAGACATAAATTGTGTATTTTAGCAAGATCTACATTTTTGTATAGTATGATTTGGTCTATCTCTAACGGTTTACCAGTTATGCAAAAGTCGTCTAAAGTAAATACGACTACAGGGTCTATAGCCAGAAAATTCAAAATATACATTTCATTTGTCATAAAAATATCTCAAACATATGACATTTTAATCAAAATCGTTAGAGCTATTTTCAAGAAAATTAAAATTTTCGAAAATGTTCCATGTAAAGGGTAGTTTAGGGTGGGGCTATTTTCTTCAAAATCTTCGTGTCGCATCCTTGAAAGACATTAAACTTAAGTACCAACTTTGGTTTTTAACAAGTTTTTTGTTTTTGAACTATGCTGTCCACGCACGCACACACATACTGACATAATTGAAGTAGAGGAAAAGACCGAAAGAATATGAGTATAAGACTGGTGAAGGAAGGAGGGAATGTTGCCATAAGCCCTGCACGCTGAACGCCTTGCTCCCTCCCTCCCCCCCTCCTCAGTGTTTCATTTGTTGCTAATGGCAGAGGAAGTGGTTGTGAATTTCGCGGGAGAGGTTAAAGCGGGTTAAAAGGGTGGCGATGATGTCATCTTGGTTATTTCCTATTAAGCCTCGTTTGTACAAAGAAACCGAGGAGACTATACCCCTCCCCTCCCCTCACCACCCCTCCCACCACATTTTCTTCCTCGTTCCTTACTTACTTATTAAGAACTTCTCCCCAACACCACACTTTTTCCTCACCCCTTTCCCCCCCCCCCCTCTCTCTTTTTTTATTTAAAAAGAAAAGCCAGTAAAAACTGTGCTAGTGACACCATTAACAGTGTGCTGACCTTGTCCCAAGTTTGCTTACAGTGGCGTTACTCGTCACGTGGTCCCATCTCGCACAGTACGCATTTCCTAATTCAGTCACGTGATATTAGTGCTTTGTAAAGAAACAGTTCAGCTATTTCCATGACAATCGATAGTATTCTCTCTCTCTCTCTCTGATATTTTCACGAGAGCGCGGATTCATTCGTTATTTAGGAAATAGTTTTTAAGTGTTTTGTGCGATAAAGGTTGGCGATTTTGCAGGATATTTAAGTGAGTGAGTGGTTAGGGTTTAAGGGCTCGTCGAAGGCTAGGTCATTAGAGCCCCACAGGATATTTAAACATTTCCAGCTTTTATAGAATATAATCTACATGGAACTAGATCGAATTACCTACGTCACATTTAAACATCTTGGCACAAATGTATTTCATTTAACTCGTTTCAAACCTTGTATAGTTTCATTCTGGAAAACGGAAAACTTGGCTTCGTATTCTCAAATTTATAATTAAAAGAATATACAAAGTCATATTTTGAAGATGAAAATGTAGAAGATGATGGTTCTATTTTTTCATAGGTTGAGGCTTCTGTACTTTTTGAGGAGGAAATAGTGAAATGTTTCGGTTATACAAAAGTCATTCAGAATGAAGAGAATATTCACAGAAAATTCAACATATACATTTCATTTGTTATGAAAATATCTTCAACATATGATATTTTAATTAGAATTGCTAGATTAATTTTCCAGAAAATAAAAACTTGGAACATTTCTCCATGTAAGGGTAATCTGGGGTGGGGCATTTTCGCATCTTTACAAGTATTTCAATATAAAGTGTATAATTTTGCGGTGCCTCATTTAAGTGAAACGCCACTGCACGACGCCACCCTCTGACAGACTCCCTGAGGTAATTAAATCCGGTAGAAAGGAGAAGACTCACTTCTCCTACTAATTGATGTAAAGATGGGGAAACCACCCCCTGAGCTCTTTAAGATTCTCTCTCTCTCTCTCTCTTGCTCTATTTAGCTCCTTTCATTCTTTCTTTAAATGACTAGGTCACGGGGGGAAATAATAAAGAAGAAGAAGAAGAAGCAGAAGGGGTGGAAAGTCTTTAAAACGAGGGAAATGAATGAGAGAAGCGAGTGAGTGAGGGAGGGAGGGTTGAATTTTTAAGCATGTTCCTTTGTCACCATTCATTATTTCTTCTAATAGAGGGAGTCGTTTCACGAAACATTACTTCATTTTATTTAGCGTATAATTTATTCATAAAACTGTTTATTTTACAAGACTGTCTCGTGTTTAACGAGACGAGACATATCTCTCAACCCAGGGCCTTGTGTCAATGGTAAGTTACCAAGTTAACAACACCAAATATCACACGGCAATTGTTTATTGTTTGTGGTACCTATACAAACTGTCCTTAGAAAAGGTAGGAGGTGTCGGTGAGGGGCGAGTGTGGTGATGCTGCGTGCTGCAATTTGCGCTCTGTAGCGTAGCTATTATATACTTAATCATTTACAACTAGAATTTAACACTCAACAAAGATTTACTAAAAATAATCTTGATATTTTATTTTTCTTTCTTTTCGTTATAAAACGTTTGATTGCCAATATGCAAAACTTTTCTTTGGGGTATCAAAACTGACAGAGATTCTGTTTTTGTGTATTTAAAAAATAAAATATTGACCAAAATTATGGAACTTAAATACCTTCTTTGTTTTATGTTTCTTACAAACTAATTTAGTAGTATAGATATATTTAAATTATTAATTTGTAGGAATAAATATTTGAGAGTCATCGGAAGGTTTGAAGCCCCTTAAAAAGCACTTTTAGAAAAAGGCCCGTGTGAGTCTGTGGACAGCATAACTCAAAAACGAAAAGTCGATTAAAAACCAAAGTTCGTATTCAAGTTTAATGTCTTTTAAGGATGTGACATGAAGATTTTGAAGAAAATCCCTACACCCTAAACTACCCTTTACATGGAACATTTTTCGGAAATTTTGATTTTCTCGAAAATGGCTCTAACGATTTTGATTAAAATGCCCCATGTTTGAGATATTTGTATGACAAATGAAATATATATCTTGAATTTTCTGGCTATAGCTCATGTAGTCCTGTTTACTCTGGATGACTTTTGTATAACTCGTAAACCGTAAGAGATAAACAAAATCTTACGGTACAAAAAATGTAGAACTTGCTAAAACACAATTTATGTCTCAATTTACATCATTTACAGCACGTGAGCAAGAT
The DNA here is from genome assembly GCA_030765045.1 of Tenodera sinensis. Taxonomy (NCBI): domain Eukaryota; kingdom Metazoa; phylum Arthropoda; class Insecta; order Mantodea; family Mantidae; genus Tenodera; species Tenodera sinensis. The sequence continues at coordinate 4,189,024 of CM060967.1, read as the reverse complement.
ACTCTGATCTTATGCACCGCATCTTTCATTGCCTGGAGTACAGTTGCTTTGTTTCATCCAGTAAGAATCTATTTATTTTTAATTTTAGCCAATCACAGACACTAGAATATCTTCCCAAATTGGAATAAATTCACGTGATAGCACCTGGTTCCGCTTTAGCACTGTGGTAGTCTAATTATATCTACCTCTATACCCGAAATATGAAGATCAGGGGAATGATAGGACACCACCTAAATATACGGCTATCGAGCAGGGACAACCACGGAAAACCCAAGATTAGACAGAAATTTAACCTGATACCTGCCGAATAATCTGTAAAGTTGTGTTTAGGGCTAGAATTATATAATATACCTTGCATACAATAAATAAAATCAAAACAATAAATTATAATCGTAGTAAAGTTATTACATAATAAATACTTTAATTCGGAAAAAATCATAAATCAATATCGCAGCATATTTACATAGATATACCCCAGAAGGAAGATATGGGATGAGGCTACAGTTCACAAAGGTGCGCCGAAGTCCTCGTCTCTAACACTCAGGGAGTAATTTAACGTCTATGGCAAGTACTCATTAGTCTCCAGCACACACCCAAAACGGAAATGCCGGACACGAACGAACCAACGAACGAATGCTCGGCTAAGATGATTTGAATAACACAAGTAGATGGTGTGTTGAGACTAATTGACGCATGCGTGTAATGAAGTACGAGTAAATGTTGGTCGGAAATCACCGCCGCCCTGCCAACTAGAGACAAACAGGATCTTCCTGTGCTCGTGTAAAACTGGGCGTGGCTAGGGACTCAGCGCGGCTTGCTTGCTTGCTTGCGATTTCCAACAGCTACACCCTTAGGTTCTGTTTCAAACACTCATTGAGTCGACTCACTTTTCTTTTCAGGATCACAACAATAAATACAAGATTCATCAACAGTAACGATATTCCAAACCAAATTTGAAGTGCCGTCTTGGAATTTTTCCAGAGTTTTTCTGCAGCAATCAATACGTTGTTGTTTGAGTAGTCAGTTTATGTGGAATACATGGACAACAAAGTTTTCTCACGTCTAACTGTTGATGTAAAATGTTTTGTATTTGACTCATATCAATGTCGTCCTAATAAATTCATAACATGTCCGTCAAACATTGCTCCACTGAATTCACTGTAACAATTAACATTATCTTAGATGGAGATTCTTCGACAAATGTATTTCTAAGCGTATCTTCACATTCTTTATGCGTTAATGACGATTTAATCATAGCCCAGAAATGTTCTCTACTCAAATTAAATTTCGAGTGAACACAAAATGTTTAGATGTGATAATTAACAAACTATTGGTGCAAATTAAACAAACTACAGGGCAACCAACTCACAAAACATTAGAAAGTAGTTGTGAAATATACACATGTAATTTGTTTTTAGTAAGACGGTACTCTAAGATTTTAATTTCTAAATTATTAAACCTTAAAGCTGACTTTTATTGTGCCATGCCAAATTTCAATATCGTTAACTTGTGGTTCTTCTGATCTTAATCGTTGTAATGTTCTATGTAAAGGGAAGTTTTGGCATGGAATTACCTATATTATCTTAAGATGCTTACGTAACAATGTTCAATCTTCTAAGGATGACCTTCAAAGTACTCCTCACTTCGAATTACTCTTGTATAACTGGTAAGTTGTAACACATACACAAAATATTACTGCACAAAAAGTATAACACAATTTGGGTCAAAGAAAATTAACTGTGGCGCTAACCATTTCCGAGAAATCTTTGTTATTAGTTTGCGTCTTAAAATACTTAAAGTTTCTTCAAATAGGACTCGTTTTACGCTTTCTTATCCATTGAGCATGATTAATACTAGGACCGGACCTTCATACAGGAAACGAAAGGTTGTGGAGTTAGGACTGTAGGAAGTGGGAGGGGTCAGTCTGTCACATGATCCCAACACACAGGAGGCCAGGTACAGTCGACGCAACAACATTGTAGATAATGTTGCTGCACAACTTACGTTGAATATTATAACCATTTACAGTAAAACATTCTGCAATATGTGAATATTTCAATTTTCATGCTGTAGGCATTTTACTGTGTGTGCCTGTGTGTATGTGTGCCTGTGTGTATGTGTGCCTGTGTGTGCCTGTGTGTGTGTGTGCCTGTGTATATGTGTGCCTGTGTGTATGTGTGCCTGTATGTGTCGGCCTGTATGTATGTGCCTGTATGTGTGTGCCTGTATGTATGTGTGCCTGTGTGTGTGCCTGTGTGTATGTGTGCCTGTATGTGTCGGCCTGTATGTATGTGTGCCTGTGTGTGTGCCTGTGTGTGTGCCTGTATGTATGTGTGCCTGTGTGTGTGCCTGTGTGTGTGCCTGTATGTGTGTGCCTGTATGTGTGTGCCTGTGTGTGTGTGCCTGTGTGTATGTGTGCCTGTATGTGTCGGCCTGTATGTATGTGTGCCTGTGTGTATGTGTGCCTGTATGTATGTGTGCCTGTGTGTGTGCCTGTGTGTATGTGTGCCTGTATGTGTGTGCCTGTGTGTGTGCCTGTGTGTATGTGTGCCTGTATTTGTGTGTGCCTGTGTGTATGTGTGTGCCTGTGTGTGTGCCTGTGTGTATGTGTGCCTGTGTGTGCCTGTGTGTATGTGTGCCTGTATGTGTGTGCCTGTATGTGTGTGCCTGTGTGTATGTGTGCCTGTATGTGTGTGCCTGTATTTGTGTGTGCCTGTATGTGTGTGCCTGTATGTATGTGTGCCTGTATTTGTGTGTGCCTGTGTGTATGTGTGTGCCTGTAATTGTGTGTGCCTGTGTGTATGTGTGCCTGTGTATATGTGTGCCTGTATGTGTGTGCCTGTATGTATGTGTGCCTGTATGTGTGTGTCTGTGTGTATGTGTGCCTGTATGTATGTGCCTGTGTGTATGTGTGCCTGTATGTGTGTGCCTGTTGGTATGTGTGCCTGTATGTGTGTGCGTGTGTGTGCCTGTATGTGTGTGCATGTGTGTGTGTGTGTGTGTGTGTGAAGAGCGTAAGTCAAAAACGAAAAGTCCGTTGAAAACCAAAGTTGGTATTTAAGTTTAATGTCTTTCAAGGATGCGACACGAAGATTTTGAAGAAAATAACCCCACCCTAAACTATCCTTTACATGGAAAATATTTAGAAAATTTTGATTTTCTTGAAAATGGTTCTAACAATTTTGGTTAAAATGCCCCATGTTTAAGTTATTTTTATGACAAATAAAATGTGTATTTTGAATTTTCTTGCTATAGCTCCTGTAGTCGTGTTTACTCTGGACGACTTTTGTATAACTCGTAAACCGTTAGAGATAGACCAAATCTTACTTTCCAAATGTACATCTCGTTAAAACACAATTTATGGCGAAATGAATTTTCTTGTAGAGTGAACAATTTCGGAGATATTCCTCGTTATTTCTGTCAGTTTTGGAAAACTTGTACTTCTGTCAAATGGAATATCGTTATTCATTTTTTTACACGTTAATCCTGCAAGGAGAACGGAATTTGAAAGCTTTAAAAGATTTTAATATCGCACAAAGTCTACTGTATTCCCATATTCCCCTTGTACCTACAAGGAAATAAACAATTAAATAACGTCTGTAAATGTTTATGTCAACTAACATGAAGAATAAGAGTTTGTAAGAATGGTTAGTAGAAGAGTAGAGAAAGTCATGTGAGTGCAACATCTGATTTTTCTTTTAATAATATAGAAAGTTAAACCATTGAAAATTCAATTTTGAAAAGTTTTATTTTCATTCTTGAAACGTAATTTTTATATGTGAAAACACAGTTTTCTTTAGATTAAAGGTCTTTCTTGTTTTTTATAAGAGATGTGGTAAGATGAAGATGAAGGAAGCCGTCTCACACACACACACACACACACACACACACACACACACACACACACACACACACACACACACACGGAGCGCCATCTTGTAGCTATTGATTGTTCCTTTGCCCCAAACGCGCATGTAGGCGGGATATTGGACCCCGTAAGGAACGAATAACGTTACTGCATTTTGGCACTCTTCCCTTCTTTTCGTCCAGTATGTTACACACACTTCTTCTTCTTCTGTTACTTCCTTGTTCCGCGGCGCTCCGGCGAGGGGGGGGGGGGGGTCCTTCGTCTTCCTCCTTTATCACAGTCTCGTAATCCCCCCCCCCCCCCCCCCCCCACACACAAGTTTAATTGAATGTCACGTTCTATTGTCCCTGGAAAAACAGCAAATGTCAGTCCCAAGCAGGTGCTGGGTTCAAATTCTAACTCATACTTCTTTTATATGTGATTGTTCTATTCACTTGATATTTGCACCCTGATATAGATCAAGAGACACAAAGACAACTAACAGGTTATCCGCATCAGGCAGCTCACTACACAACTAAGGACATCTATCCAATTAGTCAAGCAGACGGTAAAGAAAGGTCACTTTACTCAAACACCTAATCAAGCAGATGATACAGAAAATATCGATATCTATCGTCAGGTTTCTTAAGCAAATGATACAGGAAAGTGACTATACAGCGGTCGAGTATACGACACAAGAAACCGCCATACAGTCTAGGACATGTATGAACGACGACTTTCTCAAGCAGACAAAACAACAAGATAACCATACACCCAAAAATGTCTCAAGACGTTACTCAAGCAAATGACACAGCAACGTGAGGATACGGCCAAGAGTATCTGTCAAAAGGTTACTCAAACCGATGGTATGGAAATATATATACACGCTAGAACATCTGTCAAAAAAGTTAGTCAAGCAGGTGATACAGAGAAGTGCTATGTGATCAAGGTACTTCTCCCAGGGGGCTGTTACGGTAGCTGCGGGACATTGTGCTCTCGGAGTCCCGAGCCACACTCTTGATGCGGTTCCTCTGAGGCGTGAGAGAGCATATGCCAAACGCCCTATCAACTTTGGTCCACAAATGTGTTTGTCCTCCAAACTTATACTTCCTGGTGGATACACTCTGATGGGGACGGAGTATGGGGTGACGCAAGGGGATCGCGTAATTCTCAGCCCCTGGTTATCATGCAACATTGCGTTGGTATCCGCTGATAATGGTAAGTCCTGGTGAGGGGCCTTTGTATGAGCTGATGCACTTCTGAAGGCGATTGTGTCCCTCTGTCTATACACTGGGAGATGAGACCTCAGGGCCAGCAAGGACCAGGCCAAGATTCTCAGCTACGTCGGGATGACGTCCAGGATCGGAGACATTTGCAATAGGGGAGGATTCCACCGCCATGGTATAAGGAAGAAACCTCACCAAAATACGAGAAGTTAACAGTAACGGAAATAGCCGAGTCAAGTGATCATTCCTCCTGGTCGAAGCTAAGGTAGCATCCCAGACAGCCAAACGCATTAGCCACTTACCCAATACGAATACAAATACATAGGACACTGAACTCCTCCCGCGGTGTGATAAACACTCATACATGGGAGGGTATGTACAATGAGGAGGTTCAGAGAACCTAGAAGATCAAGGCGTCATATCTATATATGGGGCTCAGCAGAAAGAACGTGGCGAATACCTGCCCAACGTATCCTGTGCCTTACCCTTGATCGGGTAGATCTCCCTCAACGAATTAAGGCAGGATACGACACCATTGAAGTTAATCCATATAAACCGGTACCACTTCGGAAAATCGCAACCTAAACTAGCGAATCAGACGGTGCCCCTTCTTCACAGTAGATTCTGGTAGCTAGATCACATCCAAAGCTTTTGACATCATCGCGTAAGTCTGCATCGACCTCTACAAAGTCTGAAAACCCCAGCTAGGTCGCCACCAAGAGCGTCGACCTCAAAAAATAAGCCTTGCAGACCCGTAAATAATGATGCTTCACCGAAAAAAGTTTAAAACACAGCATAATAGATCCGACTCCCTGAAAGATGATAATAATATGGTTCTTCCCGAGACATCAAAGGAAAAGTAGTTTTCGTAGGTTCTTCTCTCAGGAATCTTCCGGGCTGAACTCAAATCGGCGACTTTCACCTTCACCGTTCTCCGTTTCTAATCGGCTCGAGGTTAATTCGAATACTGCCACTTCCAGAGTAATGGAAGTTTGTGTTTCAGTACTTGTCCCATAGCAAATTACTATGGCTATCTACAAGGGAACATGCTTGGAATTCGAACACACTGACCAGAGCATGAACTTTTACTGAATAAAAATGAGTCTTTGGTCGCATGTTTGCAAGACGTGTGTCTGATAAGACGGTGCACCCCAGCACAGTGTGATCTTACGCCGGAAGACGGTGTGCCGGCACATGGGGGCACTATGATGCTCTCGCAGGTGATATCTGGAATCTGTATCCTTACAATCGACATCCAATCTATCGTCGTACTGCCGTGCATCCGATTTACCATTTGCAATATATATCTGCCTCCGCCTCATGGCTGATATAGAAGATCTAGTTTTCTGTTGGTAGGAGACTTCAGTATGCATCAACCACATTGGGGTACAACTCACGCTTGTACAAAAGACAAGTCACCGCTGGATTACAACCTAGCTCTCCTAAACAATGGAAAGCCTACATTTATTTCTGACTCCTTCAATAGCTCTTAACACCTTGATATTGCAGTTTGTTTGCCACAGTTGGCAGTTTCCTTGAAATGGAATGTCATCTCTGATTTACACTCTAGTGACCACTTTTACTCTATTAACGCAAGATACATGTTCAATACGTGTACCTAGATAGCTCTTTCCAAAAGGAAAGGCATTCCTGCTCGAGTTCTATAATGGTGTTTTGGTAGTCAGTACTATTCAAAAAAGGGGGAGGCCACCAGTGTACCCAATTTTAAAAGCTGCCGTTATCTTCCCCCAGCTACCGCCCTATTTCCTTCAACAGTTGCGTTTGCAAGGCGGTGGAAGGAATGATCAATGGACCGTTAGAGACTCACTCGTAACATACTAACACCCAGTGTGGTTTTCGACGACGTCGTTCAACTGCGCTCCATATTGTGTCGATATCCACACAGATCATGGACAGATTTATGAAGAACTGTGAAAGCATTTGCAGGTTCTTCGACCTCGAGCAGGCTTATGATACGTGTTGGCGAGTAGGGATACCAAGTTCCCTGTATTCCTGGAACACGCGTGGACGCCTACTCATTCAGGAGTTTATGAAGGACTTCTCAGTGCACACCGTTTTTGCAACGGTGACTGCAACAAAGTTGCTCAACAAAGGGCTTTTGTTTCTCAACTGAGAAGTCAGTCGGCGTTAATTTCTGGCTCCATAGGATACGATTGCCACCTTCGCTACGTTTCGGTCCAGATTTACTACCACCCACGTGTTTCCTGGGGTTGATCTTGGATAGGAAGCTTTGTTGGTTGTCGCACAAGGCACAGCGAGAGCTCGATGTGACTGTTCCCTGAATATCTTGCGGGTACTAAATGGCAAATCGTGGGGAGCGGATCGGACAGTTTTGCTGCGAATATACCGCGTATTGGTCCGACCCATATGGGTGCATCCTTTATTCTTCAGCACGACCAGTCCCAAGGTCGCGGGGAACCGAACCGAACCATATACATTCTGTTTCCATAGCAGCACTTCCATTTATACTACAGAGCTGTAGGCAATATCCCTAGCCGTTTTATATGTATGCGGTCGTAAATTATGTGACTGCCTGATTTTGAGTGATTCCCTTAATGCTCTTCAGAGCCTTCGTGAGCTGTAGAACCAGCATGCTATTGTACAACGTACCCAGGATGCCCTCCGTGTTTTACACGCTTCTGGCATTGACGTGGTTGTGCATGGATTCCTGGTGACGTAGGTTTGCCGCGGAATGAAATGACGGATTTGGCAGCAAAGACGGCAATCAGAGACACAGTATTACCATCTCACGTGTTACTTCGGAAGACTTTAGGCTTGAAGAGTGGTCAGGTCTCCGAGGGAATAAGCTTAGAGATGTGAAAGAACTTCCGATAAAGTGGGTAACTTCATGTCGCATATTCTTTCCACGAGCAGGTTAGCTCGAGTCGTCACGTGTTTGTCACTGCAATTTTCCACATGGTTACTTTCCTAAGCAGGACGGTGTTGGTCTGTCTATTGTGTGTCGGTGTGACACATGCTGCTAGAGTGTTTCCCTGGCGGAACTTCCAGATTTTTTGCAACTGCTTGTCAGTCTTGCAGAGGTTGTGGCGGAGGATAAACAAGCTGTCGGAAAATTTTTAAGTTTTTTAAGTATTTAGAATTTTATTATAGATATCGAGATTTCATGTATTTTGTACCCTTTTAAATTTGGATTTTGCGTCTTTCCTTTACTAATGTTTATCTATAGTATTATGTTTAGTAGAATTTGTATTTTACAGTGAAATTTATGTATGGCTGTTGCTATGATACACTTTATAAAGGCGCTGATGACCCAGTAGTTGAACGGCGTTAAAATTGCATTATCATGGAGGAGATGATACAGGAAAATGACTGTGTAAGTAAGGTGGGCTAGAAAAAGTTACTGAAGGAGATGATACATATATTAGTAGAAAACGCTATGGTGAGTGTTGGTGGTCGGTAGGAAGAAAACCTGGGAGTTGATATATAAACGCCGCTACCTGGATGACCAAACTTAGCTTGACGCGTTGCTTCTCTATTTTTGATTAGAAAAAGATGTGAATGTATTACCTAAAAGTAAGAGGAAAAAGCAGTATGAATATATTATGTAGCACTTCTATTTCACACATACGAAAGATTGTATGGCTTCTTTGTAGAAGAGTCAGTAGAGAAAGAGATGTGAATGTATTACCTTAAAGTGACAGGAGAAAACAGTGTGAATGTAATAGTATTTCTATTTCAAACATACGAAGATTGTATCGCTTCTTTGTAGAAGAATGAGTAGAGAAAGAGATGTGAATGTATTACCTTAAAGTGAGAGGAGAAAGCAGTATGAATATATTATGTAGCATTTCTATTTCAGACATACGGAAGATTGTATGGCTTCTTTGTAGAAGAGTGAGTAGAGAAAGAGATGTGAATGTATTACCATAAAGTGAGAGTAGAAAGCAGTGTGAATGTAATAGCATTTCTATTTCAAATATACAGAATATGGTATGACTTATTTTAAAAGTGGGGGTAAAAATGATTTTTGGTGTAAAATCATGTTTTTATGGAAAACTGTTTATAGGAGAATGAGCAGAGAAAGAGATGTGAATGTGTTACCTAAAAGTGCTTAAGTAGAGAAACCACTGTGAATGTAATATGCAGCATCTCTATTTCAAGCATACAGAAAAGTGTATGATTTGTAGAAGAATGCGTAGAGAAAGGGACGTGAATGTGTTTCCTAAAAGTGCGAGGAGAAAACAGTGTGAATGTAATAGCATTTATATTTCAAACATACAGAACATGGTATGACTTATTTTAAAACTGGGGATAAAAATGTTTTGTGTGTGTGTTTGTTTTTGAAATCACATTTTTTATGGAAAATTGTTTATAGAAGAGTGTGTAGAGAAAGAGATGTGAATGTGTTACCTAAAAGTGAGACTAGAATACACTGTGCATATAATATGCATGTATACAAAAATTTAACCAAATCTTTGGAGTCGTTTCTGAAATACTGGGAATATATATACAAGAATTGCATTGTAAAAGCGGGAATAAAAAATGTTATTTTTTATGTAAAATCGCGTTTTTTCGGGAATTACACCAATATAGATGAACTTAAAAAGCAAAACTCTATCTGAATACAAAATTTGATCGAAATCGTTAGAGCCGTTTCCAAGTTGCGCGGAATAAATATATTTATATACAAGAATTGCTCGTTTAAATATATAAGATAATACGAGGTACAGTGAGAAGAAAACCCGGGATTTCAGATTCAAAGCTCACAACACGAGGTCGGTCCAGTGATGAAGTAACCAGGTATATACCTGCCTACTGTTCGATCTCCTGAAGCCGTCCAAGTGAGCATCGCCTCAATGCGAGGTCGGGTCCAGTTGGAAGAGAACCCGGGACTTCAGACTGAAAGGCCACAACACGAGGTCGGTCCAGTAATGAAGTAACCAGGTATGTACCTACCTACTGTTCGATCTGCTGAAGCCGTCCAAGTGAACATCGCCTCAATGCGAGGTCGGTCCAGTTGGAAGAGAACCCGGGACTTCAGACTGAAGGGCCACAACACGAGGTCGGTCCAGTGATGAAGTAACCAGGTATATACCTGCCTACTGTTCGATCTCCTGAAGCCGTCCAAGTGAGCATCGCCTCAATGCGAGGTCGGGTCCAGTTGGAAGAGAACCCGGGACTTCAGACTGAAAGGCCACAACACGAGGTCGGTCCAGTGATGAAGTAACCAGGTATGTACCTACCTACTGTTCGATCTCCTGAAGCCGTCCAAGTGAGCATCGCCTCAATGCGAGGTCGGGTCCAGTTGGAAGAGAACCCGGGACTTCAGACTGAAAGACCACAATGCGAGGTCGGTCCAGTAATGAAGTAACCAGGCATATACCTTCCTACTGTTCGATCTGCTGAAGCCGTCCAAGTGAACATCGCCTCAATGCGAGGTCGGGTCCAGTTGGAAGAGAACCCGGGACTTCAGACTGAAAGGCCACAACACGAGGTCGGTCCAGTTGGAAGAGAACCCGGGACTTCAGACTGAAAGGCCACAACACGAGGTCGGTCCAGTTGGAAGAGAACCCGGGACTTCAGACTGAAAGGCCACAACACGAGGTCGGTCCAGTAATGAAGTAACCAGGTATATACCTAACTACTGTTCGATCTGCTGAAGCCGTCCAAGTGAGCATCGCCTCAATGCGAGGTCGGTCCAGTTGGAAGAGAACCCGGGACTTCAGACTGAAAGGCCACAACACGAGGTCGGTCCAGTAATGAAGTAACCAGGTATATACCTAACTACTGTTCGATCTGCTGAAGCCGTCCAAGTGAGCATCGCCTCAATGCGAGGTCGGTCCAGTTGGAAGAGAACCCGGGACTTCAGACTGAAAGGCCACAACACGAGGTCGGTCCAGTGATGAAGTAACCAGGTATATACCTGCCTACTGTTCGATCTCCTGAAGCCGTCCAAGTGAGCATCGCCTCAATGCGAGGTCGGGTCCAGTTGGAAGAGAACCCGGGACTTCAGACTGAAAGGCCACAACACGAGGTCGGTCCAGTGATGAAGTAACCAGGTATATACCTACCTACTGTTCGATCTCCTGAAGCCGTCCAAGTGAGCATCGCCTCAATGCGAGGTCGGGTCCAGTTGGAAGAGAACCCGGGACTTCAGACTGTAAGACCACAACACGAGGTCGGTCCAGTGATGAAGTAACCAGGTATGTACCTACCTACTGTTCGATCTCCTGAAGCCGTCCAAGTGAGCATCGCCTCAATGCGAGGTCGGGTCCAGTTGGAAGAGAACCCGGGACTTCAGACTGTAAGACCACAACACGAGGTCGGTCCAGTAATGAAGTAACCAGGTATATACCTGCCTACTGTTCGATCTCCTGAAGCCGTCCAAGTGAACATCGCCTCAATCGATATTCACACAAACACAAAAATATGAAAATGATGAGGGCGGCTTTGTTGTTGTCATAGGTAAGGGGACGAATGTCATTTGTTTCGCGCGGGGAGTCGTAACAACAATGTCTTATTGTTGGTATTTTCTTTTCTTCTCCCTCTCAGTGATGAATTTGGAATTTTCTTTTGAGAAGAGGGAAATGCTGAGGGAGTGTTGTGTCGGATTTTGTGTCCCAAGGGTAGTTCGGTATCATGTGACGTTGTAGGGGATGATATGATGACAAGTGCTAGTTGCCTTAACAATGTGATGTGATACCGCGAGGCCTACTCTCCGGCTCAACTTAATTTATACACAATGGAAGTGAGTGAGTGAATGTCTTACAGTTTTATAGGAAAAAATATTTTTATCAAAAAAATTTATCATCACCTGCGTGAATTATTATTGATTGAGGGTTCTTGATTTATAGCTATATTCATAGAAAATTGAATAAACGACAACTTTTTCCTTTGGCGTATTTCAATAGATTCAACGGTTTTTGTGTAAATTAAATTTTAAAAACCTGATGTGTTGCACTCACATGACTTTCTCTACTCTTGTACTAACCATTCTTACAAACTCTTATTCCTATATCTTCTTCGTGTTAGTTGAGATAAACATTTGCACAAACTATCTTATTGCTTATTTCCTTGTTTAAAGCTTTGAGATTCCGTTCTCTTTACACACTTAACATATAAAAAATGAACAACGATGTTCCATTTCACCAAAGTTTTAAGTTTTCCGAAACTCACACACATAACAAGGAATATCTCCGAAATGGTTCACTCTACAAGAAAATTTATTCAGACATAAATTGTGTATTTTAGCAAGATCTATATTTTTTGTATAGTAAGATTTGGTCTATCTCTAACGGTTTACCAGCTATGCAAAAGTCATCCAGAGTAAATACGACTACAGGGGCCATAGCCAGAAAATTCAAAATATACATTTCATTTCTCATAAAAATATCTCAAACATATGACATTTTAATCAAAATCGTTAGAGCTATTTTCAAGAAAATCAAAATTTTCAAAAAATTTTCCATGTAAAGGGTAGTTTAGGGTGGAGCTATTTTCTTCAAAATCTCCGTGTCGCATCCTTGAAAGACATTAACCTTAAATACCATTTTTGGTTTTTAAACTTTTTGTTTTTGAGTTATGCTGTCTACAGACACACACACACACACACACACACACACACACACACACACACACACACATACACACTCGTTCACACGCTCACTCACACAGTCACGTACTGACACACTCTCGCACTCGCACACACACTCATGCACACACGCACTAACTTATACACTCTCACACGCAGTTACACACACACACTCATTCGCTCCCTTTCTCTTCTTTATATTAATTTATTTTGATATGTTTTCACTTTCTTCTAACTTTATAGTTCTTTCAACTTATTTTCTTATTTTGCGTCCTTATTTTTTGGTCTCTATTCCTTCTTCACTATTGTCTTGTTACTGTTGGTTTCATTACCTGGTTTATTTTCCTTTGCGTTGCGGTTTTGCTTGCTTCGCCTGTCCTTTGTCTCGCTGTTCCCCCTGCAGTAGGGTTTAGCGACAGAAAGCGGGCAGGTGTGCGCCCGCCACAAAGCCTACTCGAGAGGCAGGCAGTCACTGATCACTTTCAAGTCCGATATCGAACACAATGCCATGTCAAGTGCCCAGCATTTTCTATTGTGTTTCGAATATATCTTCATCGACCTAGCCACTGCGATTTCTTCGCACCCCTGGGGGTGTCCAAGACGCTGGTGCACCTGTCACCATACAAACGCTTTCTCATTAACTCCGGTGTACCTACCTGAAACACCCCTTTGCAAACTACCACTTACATTTTATCAAAACTAGCTCGAAGCATTTCTATTAACATTGTCTAGATACAAGAATAAGAGTGAGTAGAGAAAGTCACGTGAGTGTAACACCGACAATTCCGAGTGGTCTACATATTTTGCAGTAATACTTTAATAGTAATGTAAATATTTTAAACAAATGGCATTTCAATGAAAATGAATAATAAAGAAATATTTTCCATGTAAAGTATACTTTCAGCTGATATTTCTGAAAATATCCATAATTTTTACTTTCTCTGCTACTTATGCTAAGTATTGTATTCCACCCAAAAATTCGATGTCCATATTTTACCGGAAATATATGTTTTGGGACCCCTTGAATAAAAAAATAAAAAAAAAAATAAAAAAAAAAATAAAAAAAAATTTTAAAAAATTAGAAAAATGTTCGTGTGTGTGTGTGTATGTGTGTGTGTGTGTGTGTGTGTGTGTGTGTGTGTGTGTGCGTCAGCCTGTGGATAGCATAACTCAAAAACGAAAAGTTGTTAAAATATTTTAAAGAAAATTCTTCCACCCTTCTTTACACACTTTTTGTGTCCAATCACGAAGGCAAAATTCTTATTAAATGCAGTCACTTTCACTTTCAAAGGGAGGTGTACACCCCTGGCGCTGTGCTCCCACCCCCCCTATCGCCAGATTTTCTAGGACCATCCTTTTACCCCGAATCCTTTTTGTTTTAGTCAGTGAGTCGAGGGCACCTGTTTCTCCGCCTCGAGCCACGTTGCCACGTATTTATTTGTTGTGTGATGTGAATCCTGATTAATACAATGTTACATCATTTGTTTTGCTCACCTTGATAAACTCAGCTTCTCTTCCTAGCGCATGCGCATGCGCCTTTGAGACGAGACACGTTTGTGGGGTGTTGAGGGGAAAGGGGGAACAGCAGATCACAATGAATTCCTAGTTCTGTATACCTATCATAAGTTGTGCCACAAAGTCTAAACGACGAAGAATAACACTATACCTACTGGAATATAGTAAACTCAAGGAACTCAAAATGTCGTCCATACAGTCACGTGACACAAACGGAACAGTCTTATGATATGAATCACATTCCATATCATCTCCTTCCTCATTTCGGACTGATCACACATCCTGACTACTCTCTCTGATATTGAGTTACTTAGCTTACTTTTAGGTCCTGGGTTCGCAAGTCCTCCATACGGGAAGAGGAAATGGTAAAGAAGATTTTGTATGTGTTACTGTTTACCAGTTATACAAAATAATGCAAAATGTAGAGAATCTCAGAAAGTACTCCCAGAAAATTCAAGATGTAGGTATACCTCATTTGTCATTCAGACAAGTATGGCATTTTAATCCAAATCATTAGTCATTTTTGAATCAAAATGTTCAATATGGATTGTTTTTCAGTAGTTTGTTTTGCAAGGTCCTCCTAAGATATTGGACTTCAACACCATGGTGTTCAATCGGCTGAAAGAAGACGTCCATCGATATTTCATACGAGTAGTGTCTAGAATGATTTAATTTCACAGAAGGTAAACAAAAGCGTGTAGGTAGGCCCGGTACCTACTACATATATATGAACCAAGTAGAGTGTACCTAAACCAGACCAAAAGCACCATTAAACCTGAGTGCAATGGTGTTGGGATATCTACTAGAGGACCACGGAACCAAGGCGGTCCTCAGTCTGCCTCTTCTTCTTACCATACATCTAAACTAAATGTTGTAGGTAAACCTGCTAGGGCCGTTCTGGATGAAATTTAAACCTAATCGTAATTAAGGAGATAGTAGCGTAGGAAATAGTAGTAAGTTGGATCAACAATGCTGTTGGTAGACCTGCTAGCAGTGGCGGCTCGTCAGTTGTCACAGTGGCGGCTCAGTGCAGTACATTACATTTACTCCCTTTCTTTCTCTAACGCACACCACACAATTCTAATTCTAAATTCATAGGGGCAATTGAGCTCTTATGTTATCTTATAAAAATAAACCCGAAAGATTTATCTCCCTTAGTTTCGCCATGTTATTCATTTCCACACTTTCATAGATTCAAATATACCGCTCGCTATGTGCAGACACAACTGCATGCAACCTGCTGCCAGAATACAAACATAACAAACAGTAATGAACACTGCAACAAAACAACTATTCCGAACTGAAGTATTGGCCTTAGCAAATTACGACATGAAGAGTAATTATATGCATTTATAATCGTTTAATAAGACTAGATGTAGGTAATTGTGTTTATAACATTAATATAATATAGAAGATGGCTACATTATATTTAGAACTGTCACGGTTCTGCTAAACAACGGGAGGGAAATTCTTGTAGCAAGGAAAACGGAGGGACTCGTACGAGAACGTAGTGCGCTTGCGAGGTTGGCCTTGTCGATTATGCTGCCTTAACTCGCCGTAGCTTTGCACCGCTCCCCGCGTACCTTCGTCAGTCGCAATATCGGGCGTATGCGTCTCAGCTTATTTGGTAAAGAAGGCCCGGGGAAATTAAACAAGCAAGTTCATATACGTACAAGAAAGTTGGACATTCGACTTTCTCACATTCGCATGCAGTTGTGAGTATGCAGGAACCGCCACTGCCTGCTAGCTTAGGAAATAACGTCACTATTCTGAAATAATGACATATTGCGTGAAAAATAAAATTAATATGACCATACATAACGAAAAAAATCTTATATGTTGCACTCACACGACTTTCTCTACTCTTGTACTAACCATTCTTACAAACTCTTATTCCTATATCTTCTTCGTGTTAGTTGAGATAAACATTTGTACAAATTATCTTATTGCTTATTTCCTTGTAGGTACAAGGGGAATATTAGAATACAATAGACTTTGTGCGATAGTCAAATGTTTTAAAGCTTTGAGATTGCGTTCTCTTTGCACACTTAACACATAAAAATGAAGAACGATGTTCCATTTCACGAAAGTTTTAAGTCTTCTGAAACTGACACAAATAATAAGGAATATCTCCGAAATGGTTCAACCTACAAAAGAATTTTTGGACATAAATTGTGTGTTTTAGCGAGACCTACATTTTTTGTACAGTAAGATTTGGTCTATTTCTAACGGTTTACCAGTTATACAAAAGTCATCCACAGTAAACAGGAGTACATAGGCTATAGCCAGAAAATTCAAGATATACATTTCATTTGTCATAAAAATATCTTAAACATATGGCATTTTAATCCAAATCGTTAGAGCCATTTTCAAGAAAATTAAAACTCTTAAAAATGCTTCCATGTGAAGGATAATTTAGGGTGGAAGAATTTTCTTCAAAATCTTCGTGTCGCATCCTTAAAAGATATTAAACTTGAATACCAACTTTCATTGATTGCCGTATTGGTTTCGATTTTGAAGTAATGAAGTTAGGAGTCTGTTTCAACTCCAGTATTGTAGTAATTGCTCAAATGGTTCTAGTGAAGTTGAACCCAAGTTTAGAGTTGAAACGTAAACATCCCGTATTAATACCGGGCCTTTGTAAAGTAGGCAATGCGATGTCTGCTTTCTATTTATGAATCATTATTAAGATAAGATGGCAGGCACCAGGTGTATCCAGGATGACGTGTGGACGTTTGATGACAGGTCGCCGTTCGTTTGTTACCAGCCGATGATGTTTCCAATAGAGGTTAAATTTCCCCAGAAACACGACACCGGAAGTTGCAACTCTACCTCCAAAATTTTGGTAACGGAAATACTCAAGTCAGCTCGCATACCAAAAGCCTACCCGATTATGTCACGTGCTGGTTCCATCACTTATTCAACTAAGTGTATTTCTGGTGCCTGCTTACGTAAGTGAATACTCTCACAGTGCTGCCAACTGTACCTAGGTATCACACCACGGCGATAGGTACATGTGTTTATATTTGACAACTAATCTCCGAAATTTAGTGACTTCATTGTCGTATAGTTAGTTTGATTTGTCCTAATAGTTTAATTAATTATCATAATTTAAAGATTAAAATGAAGTTGACTAGAGAACATTTCGGTTTTTTCGTAGTGATAAAGAACGTCCAAGAACTATTGGAGCAATGTTTGACGGACATGTTATGAATTTATTAGGACGACATTGATATGAGTCAAATACAAAACATTTTACATCAACAGTTAGACGTGAGAAAACTTAGTTGTCCATGTATTCCACATAAACTGACTACTCAAACAACAACGTATTGATTGGTGCAGAAAAACTCTGGAAAAATTCCAAGACGGCACTTCAAATTTGGTTTGGAATATCGTTACTGTTGATGAATCTTGTATTTATTGTTGTGATCATGAAAAGAAAACTCAATCGACTGAGTGAGTCTTTCAGACAGAACCTAAGTGTGTAAAAGTCCGACGAATTTGCAATGTTGGTAACAAGATGGTTGGTCATATTGCATTAGAAGATAGACTACGTTACTGAGATTGGTACACATATATCTATTTATCGTAAAGTTTCGAAATAGTTTGTGATTAACCCCATCCCTCCCAAAAATAATTTTACTTCATGACAACTCATACAAGTCCTGACCTTGTTTACGAAAAATAAATATAAAATACGTGTAATCACTTTTTCGTCATCAGATAAAGCACTGGAACATTATAAAAACCTACTTTCTGAACTACCTCAGGAAGAGTGACGTCATTGGTTTAAGAACTGCTTTCAAAAATGTATTGATGTTCAAGGGGAATGTTTCAAAAGCATTAAAATCGTTCAAGTTTTTTAAAACTTATCCTCCGATTTTGTCCTCGTATCTTTTATTTTCATATCGTTTCGTATAACTTAACGGCTCGTTCAAACAAGATACTTTTTGCTTTTTTGTGTGGTCAGTTAAACTCTTATGGATTTTTAAATGGTGTTTAACAACCGTTCTTACTTGTATGGCACCACAGGCGGTGAACACTGCAGTGACGTAGCGTACTCGTGTTAGCGCATAACACATGTAAATATCACCTTTACACTGATTATCTTTTCCAGCTATTGTTTTCGTAGTTTACCTAAATTGCTCCACACGATGAAGATATAACATTTTGATAATTTTAAATATTAATCTGTTACAGATAAGTCCTCTCAAAAGAATGTTGGGGCACAGCAATTTATAATGCTTTGGTTTATTAAATAAAAACTATGAACTTTGAAAAAATAATTTTATGACAATTTTTATATTTTTTATAGAACTTTATAATTAACCAATTAGCAAATATTAAAGTTACAGAACAAAAACTTCCACTTGGTTGTACATTATCAGTTAGTTTATTACAAGCAGTCGGATTCCATATTCTAACAGTGCTCTCTATAACACGTAGGTACTGAAGCACGTGGAAGCATTTGACCACTGTGCATACCCTGCCTCGGTTTCCAGGCGTTACACGTTCACACACATTGCTGTTACCCACCTTGCTAGCGTGTCTGCCTAACTTTCAAGAGGCCGCGAGTTCAAATCTCGCGTAGGGCAAGCTATCCCGATAAGCGTTTCTTTCGAGGTTTTCCCTTATCCTGAGAAGACGGATGTCGGGTAACATAAAACCCCATGGACCTCGGGCTCATTTCAGCATCATTTCGCATATTTCATTCATTCACCGTCCAATATTAACAAAAAAATCTGATGTGTTGCACTCACATGACTTTCTCTACTCTTGTACTAACCATTCTTACAAACTCTTATTCCTATATCTTCTTCGTGTTAGTTGAGATAAACATTTGTACATATTATCTTATTGCTTATTTCCTTGTAGGTACAAGGAGAATATTAGAATACAGTAGGCTTTGTGCGATAGTCAAATCGTTTAAAGCTTTGAGATTCCGTTCTTTCCACACTTAATATATAAAAAATGAACAACGATGTTCCATTTCACGAAAGGTTTAAGTTTTCCGAAACTCACACACATAACAAGGAATATCTCCGAAACGGTTCAACCTACAAGAAAATGTATTCAGACATAAATTGTATATTTTAGCAAGATCTACATTTTTTTGTATAGTATGATTTGGTCTATCTCTAACGCTTTACCAGTTATGCAAAAGTCGTCCAGAGTAAATACGACTACAGGGGCTATATCTAGAAAATTCAAGATATACATTTCATTTGTCATAAAAATATCTCAAACATATGACATTTTAATCAAAATGGTTAGTCATTTTCAAGAAAATAAAAATTTTAGAAAAATTTTTCATGTAAAGGGTAGTTTAGGATGGGGCTATCTTTTTCAAAATCTTCGTGTCGCATCCTTGAAAGACATTAAACTTAAATACCAACTTTGGTTTTTAACAGACTTTTCGTTTTTGAGTTATGCTGTCCACAGACACACACACGGACCTTTTTCTAAAAATGCCTTTTTGGATTCAGGGGTCTCAAAACATATATTTCCGGTGAAATCTGGACATAGTATTTTTGGGTGGAATACAGTACTTCCCGTACTTACCAGTAGAGAAAGTAAGAATGTATAACTCGTTAAAACATACAATTTATATCATTTTTACTTTCTCTACTGGTAAGTACGGGAAGTATCGTATTCCACCCAAAAATTCTATGTCCAGATTTCACCGGAAATATATGTTTTGAGACCCCTGAATCCAAAAAGGCATTTTTAGAAAAAGGTCCGTGTGTGTGTCTGTGGACAGCATAACTCAAAAACGAAAAGTCGGTTAAAAACCAAAGTTGGTATTTTAGTTTAATGTCTTTCAAGGATGTGACACGAAGATTTTGAAGAAAATAGCCCAAACCTAAACTACCCTTTACATTGAAGATTTTTCGAAAATTTTGATTTTCTTGAAAATGGCTCTAACTATTCTGATTAAAATGCCATATGTTTGAGATATTTTTATGACAAACGAAATGTCTATCTTGAATTTTCTGACTATAGCCCCTGTAGTCGTATTTACTCTGGAGGAGGTTTGAATAACTGCTAAACCCTTAGAGATAGACCAAATCATACTATACAAAAAATGTAGATCTTGCTAAAATGCACAATTTATGTCTCAATAAATTTTCTTGTAGGGTTAACCATTTCCGAGCTATTCCTTCTTATGTGTGTGAGTTTCAGAAAACAAAGCTTTCGTGAAATTGAACATCGTTGTTCATTTTTTTTATATGTTAAGCGTGCAAAGAGAGCGGAATCTCAAAGCTTTAAAATATTTGACTATCGCTGAAAGTCTACTGTATTCTAATATTCCCCTTGTACCTACAAGGAAATAAGCAATAAGATAATTTGTACACATGTTTATCTCAACTAACACGTAGAAGATATAGGAATAAGAGTTTGTAAGAATGGTTAGTACAAGAGTAGAGAAAGTCATGTGAGTGCAACACATCAGATTTCTAATACTGTTTTCACTCTTGATATAGGTACTAGAGGGAGAATAGGGTTGCATAGTAGGGGGCGGAGGTAGAGGTACAGAGAGGTGGAGGAATTGGAGAGGGAGAGAAAAGCTGTGGTGATCTGGACATAAGAAAGTTGAATTAAAAATATAAAAGTTTAAAGTGATATTGCTTTTAAACAGAGCAATGTCCGGCAGCATTAGTACCCGAGAATTTGCACGATGGTGGTGAAATATTGTCCGTCTATGTATGTGATTGTGTGTGTGTAAGTGTGTGTGAGTGTCTGTAAGAGTGAGTGTGTGAGGGAGTCTGTGTGTGTGAGTGTATGTGTGAGAGTGTGCGAGAGAGAGTGTGAGAGTGTGTGTGTGAGTCTGTGTGTGAGTGTGTATGTGAGAGAGTCTGTGTGACTGTGAGAGTGTGTGTGTTAGTGTGACTGTGAGAGTGTGTGTGAGAGAGAGTGTGTGAGTGTGTGTATGTGAGAGAGAGAGAGAGTCTGTGTGACTGTGAGAGTGTGTGTGTAAGTGTGACTGTGAGAGTGTGTGTGAGAGAGAGTGTGTGAGTGTGTGTATGTGAGAGCGAGTCTGTGTGACTGTGAGAGTGTGTGTGTATGTGTGACTGTGAGAGTGTGTGTGTGAGAGAGTGTGAGTGTGTGTATGTGTGAGAGTCTGTGTGACTGTGAGAGTGTGTGTGTGAGTGTGTGTGTATGTGAGAGAGAGTCTGTGTGACTGTGAGAGTGTCTGTAAGTGTGACTGTGAGAGTGTGTGTGAGAGAGAGTGTGTGAGTGTGTGTATGTGAGAGAGAGTCTGTATGACTGTGAGAGTGTGTGTGTAAGTGTGACTGTGAGAGTGTGTGAGAGAGAGTGTGTGTATGTGAGAGAGAGTCTGTGTGACTGTGAGAGTGTGTGTGAGAGAGAGTGTGTGTAAGTGTGACTGTGAGAGTGTGTGTGAGTGTGTGAGAGTGTGTGTGTATGTGAGAGAGAGTCTGAGTGACTGTGAGAGTGTGTGTGTGAGTGTGTGTGTGAGTGTGTGAGAGTGTGTGTGTAAGTGTGATTGTGAGAGTGTGTGTGTGAGTGTGTGAGAGTGTGTGTGTATGTGAGAGAGAGTCTGAGTGACTGTTGTTGTGGTGTTTAACGCCCGCTTTTACTACTATGGCACCGCAGGCGGTGACACTGATGATACATGGAATGAAGATGGAGCACCGGTGGAATGAGATGGCGGGGGAAACCGGAGCACCCGGAGAAAACCCGCCCTGACGCCGCTTCGTCCACCACGAATACCACATGCTGGTCCCTGGGATCGAACCCGGGCCGCCTAGGTGGTAGGCGAGCGCGCTAACCGCTCGGCCACGGCGCCGCCAGAGTGACTGTGAGATTGTGTGTGTGAGAGAGAGTGTGTGTGTAAGTGTGACTGTTAGAGTGTGTGTGAGAGAGAATGTGTGAGTGTGTGTATGTGAGAGCGAGTCTGTGTGACTGTGAGAGAGTGTGTGTGTGTAAGTGTGACTGTGAGAGTGTATGTGAGAGTGTGTGTGTGAGAGAGTCTGTGTGACTGTGAGAGTGTGTGTGTAAGTGTGACTGTGAGAGTGTGTGTGAGAGAGAGAGTGTGTGAGTGTGTAAGTGTGACTGTGACAGTGTGTGTGAGAGAGAGAGTGTGTGAGTGTGTGTATGTGAGAGAGAGTCTGTGTGACTGTGAGTATGTGTAAGTGTGACTGTGAGAGTGTGTGTGAGAGAGTGTGTGAGTGTGTGTATGTGAGAGAGAGTCTGTGTGACTGTGAGAGTGTATGTGTAAGTGTGACTGTGAGAGTGTGTGTGAGAGAGAGTGTGTGAGTGTGTGTATATGAGAGAGAGTCTGTGTGACTGTGAGAGTGTATGTGTAAGTGTGACTGTGAGAGTGTGTGTGACAGACAGTGTGTGAGTGTGTGTATATGAGAGAGAGTCTGTGTGACTGTGAGTATGTGTAAGTGTGACTGTGAGAGTGTGTGTGAGAGAGTGTGTGAGTGTGTGTATGTGAGAGAGAGTCTGTGTGACTGTGAGAGTGTATGTGTAAGTGTGACTGTGAGAGTGTGTGTGAGAGAGAGTGTGTGAGTGTGTGTATATGAGAGAGAGTCTGTGTGACTGTGAGTATGTGTAAGTGTGACTGTGAGAGTGTGTGTGAGAGAGTGTGTGAGTGTGTGTATGTGAGAGAGAGTCTGTGTGACTGTGAGAGTGTGTGTGTAAGTGTGACTGTTAGAGTGTGTGTGAGAGTGTGTGTGTGAGTGTGACTGAGAATGTGTGTGAGAGAGAGATTGTGTGTGTAAGTGTGACTGTGAGAGTGTGTGTGTAAGTGTGACTGTGAGAGTTTGTGTGAGAGAGAGTGTGTGTGTAAGTGTGACTGTGACAGTGTGTGTGTAAGTGTGACTGTGAGAGTGTGTTTGAGAGTGTGTGAGAGTGTGTGTGAGAGTGTGAGTATGTGTGTGAGTGTGACTGTGAGTGTGTGTGTGAGAGAGAGTGTGTGTGTGTAAGTGTGACTGTGAGAGTGTGTGTGAGAGAGAGTGTGTGTGTAAGTGTGTGTGAGAGAGAGTGTGTGTGTAAGTGTGACTGTGAGAGTGTGTGTGTGAGTGTGTGAGAGTGTGTGTACGTGAGAGAGAGTCTGCGTGACTGTGAGAGTGTGTGTGAGAGAGAGTGTGTGTAAGTGTGACTGTGAGAGTGTGTGTGAGAGAGAATGTGTGAGTGTGTGTATGTGAGAGCGAGTCTGTGTGACTGTGAGAGTGTGTGTGTGTAAGTGTGACTGTGAGAGTGTGTGTGTGAGAGAGTCTGTGTGACTGTGAGAGTGTGTGTGTGTAAGTGTGACTGTGAGAGTGTGTGTGAGAGAGAGTGTGTGTGTATATGAGAGAGAGTCTGTGTGACTGTGAGAGTGTGTGTGAGAGAGAGCGTGTGAGTGTGTGTATGTGAGAGAGAGTCTGTGTGACTGTGAGAGTGTGTGTGTAAGTGTGACTGTGAGAGTGTGTGTGAGAGAGTGTGTGAGTGTGTGTATGTGAGAGAGAGTCTGTGTGACTGTGAGTGTGTTTAAGTGTGACTGTGAGAGTGTGTGTGTGAGAGACTGTGTGAGTGTGTGTATGTGAGAGAGAGTCTGTGTGACTGTGAGACTGTGTGTGTAAGTGTGACTGTGAGAGTGTGTGTGAGAGAGAGCGTGTGTGTGTAAGTGTGACTGTGAGAATGTGTGTGAGAGAGATATTGTGTGTGTGACTGTGAGAGCGTGTGTGAGAGAGAGTGTGTGTGTAAGTGTGACTGTGAGAGTGTGTTTTAGAGTGTGTGTGAGAGAGAGTGAGAGAGTGTGTGTGAGAGTGTGAGAGTATGTGTGAGAGAGTGTTAGAGTGTGTGTGAGTGTGACTGTGAGAGTGTGTGTGAGAGAGAGTGTGTGTGTAAGTGTGACTGTGAGAGTGTGTGAGAGAGAGTGTGTGTGTAAGTGTGACTGTGAGAGTGTGTGTAAGTGTGACTGTGAGAATGTGTTTGAGTGTGTGTGAGAGAGAGTGTGAGAGTGTGTGTGAGTGTGACTGTGAGAGTGTGTGTGTGAGAGAGTGTGTGTGTAAGTGTGACTGTGAGAGTGTGTGTGAGAGAGTGTGTTCGTGTGTAAGTGTGACTGTGAGAGTGTGTGAGAGAGAGTGTGTGTGTGTAAGTGTGACTGTGAGAGTGTGTGTGAGAGAGTGTTTGTGTGTAAGTGTGACTGTGAGAGTGTGTGTGAGAGAGTGTGTGTGTAAGTGTGACTGTGAGAGTGTGTGTGTGACTGTGAGAGTGTGTGTGTGACTGTGAGAGTGTGTGTGTGACTGTGAGAGTGTGTGTGTAAGTGTGACTGTGAGAGTGTGTTGTGAGAGAGTGTGTGTGAGAGAGAGTGTGAGAGTGTGTGTATGTGTGACTGAGAGTGTGTGTAAGAGGGGGTGTGAGAGTGTGTGTGAGAGTGTGTGAGAGAGAGTCTGAGCGTGTGTGAGAGAGAGTGTCAGAGTGTGTGTGTATGTGTGACTGTTAGAGTGTGCGTGAGAGAGAGTGTGTGTAAGTGCGACTGTGAGAGTGTGTGTGAGAGAGAGTGTTTGTGTTTAAGTGTGACTGTGAGAGTGTGTGTGAGAGAGTGTGTGTGTAAGTGTGACTGTGAGAGTGTGTGTGTAAGTGTGACTGTGAGAGTGTGTGTGTAAGTGTGACTGTGAGAGTGTGTGTGTGAGAGAGAGTGTGAGAGTGTGAGAGAGAGTGTGAGAGTGTGTGTGTATGTGTGACTGAGAGTGTGTGTGAGAGAGTGTGAGAGTGTGTGTGTGAGAGAGAGTGTGAGCGTGTGTGAGAGAGGGTGTCAGAGTGTGTGTGTATGTGTGACTGTTAGAGTGTGCGTGAGAGAGAGTGTGTGTAAGTGCGACTGTGAGAGTGTGTGTGAGAGAGAGTGTTTGTGTTTAAGTGTGACTGTGAGAGTGTGTGTGAGAGAGTGTGTGTGTAAGTGTGACTGTGAGAGTGTGTGTAAGTGTGACTGTGAGAGTGTGTGTGTAAGTGTGACTGTGAGAGTGTGTGTGTGAGAGAGAGTGTGAGAGTGTGTGAGAGTGTGAGAGAGAGTGTGAGAGTGTGTGTGTATGTGTGACTGAGAATGTGTGTGAGAGAGTGTGAGAGTGTGTGTGTGAGAGAGAGTGTGAGCGTGTGTGAGAGAGGGTGTCAGAGTGTGTGTGTATGTGTGACTTTGAGAGTGTGTGTGAGAGAGTGTGTGAGAGTGTGAGAGAGAGTGTGAGAGTGTGTGTGTATGTGTGACTGAGAGTGTGTGTGAGAGAGTGTGTGAGAGTGTGTGAGAGAGTGTGAGAGTGTGTGTGTATGTGTGACTGAGAGTGTGTGTGTGAGAGTGTGTGAGAGTGTGAGAGAGAGTGTGAGAGTGTGTGTGTATGTGTGACTGAGAGTGTGTGTGAGAGAGTGTGAGCGTGTGTGAGAGAGGGTGTCAGAGTGTGTGTGTATGTGTGACTGTGAGAGTGTGTGTGTGAGAGAGAGAGAGAGAGTGTGTGTGTCTGTGTAATGCAGGAAATGAAGTCTTTAACTCCGGAAACGTAACTTGTAACTGTGGCAACATCGCGGGATAGACAGAGTCAGAGAAAGTCAAGGACAACTGCCAAGCGTCGCACGCACGCATTCAGGCCGGCCAACCTTCCGTACCGAGCCTCCTCCTCCTTGCCACAGCTGCACCATTATGTATCACTACATATCGAGAAATACTAGTAAATAATAAAAATAATAATAATAATAATAATAATAATAATAATAATAATAATAATAATAATAATAATAATAATAATAATAATAATAATAATAATAATAATAAACAACAACAATAACAATAATAATGATGACGACGATGGTGGTAATGGTGGTGATGGTGGTGGTGATGGTGGTGACGGTGGTGGTGATGGTGGTGGTGATGGTCATGATGATGATGGTGATAATGGTGGTGATGGTGGTGCTGATGGTGGTGATGATGATGGTGGTGATGGTGGTGGTGATGGTGGTGGTAATGGTGATGATGATGGTGATGATGGTGATGGTGATGGTGGCGGAGATGGTGGTGGTTATGGTGGTGGTCTTGATGATGGTGATTCTGCTGATAATGGTGGTCATGATGATGGTGTTGGTGGTGGTGATGATGGTGATGGTGGTGTTCATGATGATGCTGATTCTGCTGATGATGGTGGTGATGATGATGGTGATGGTGGTGGTGGTGATGATGGTGGTCATGATGATTGTGATGCTGGTAGTGATGGTGGTCATGATGATGGTGGTGGTGGTGATGGTGGTGGTCATGATTGTGATAATGGTGGTGATGGTGATGGTGATGGTGGTGGTCATGATGATTGTGATGATGGTGGTGATGGTGATGATGATGGTGGTGGTCATGATGATTGTGATGCTGGTGGTGATGGTGGTCATGATGATGGTGATTCTGCTGATGATGGTGGTCATGATTGTGATGCTGCTGGTCATGATGGTTATTCTGCTGATGATGTTGGTCATGATGATTGTGATGCTGGTGGTGATGATGTTGATTCTAGTGATGGTGGTGGTTATGATAATTGTGACGATGGTGGTGATGATGGTGATTCTAGTGATGGTGGTGGTCATGATGATTGTGACGATGGTGGTGATGATGATGGTGATTCTAGTGATGGTGGTGGTCATGATGATTGTGATGCTGGGGATGATGATGATGATGTTGATTCTAATGATGATGGTGGTCATGATGATTGTTATGCTGGTGGCGATGATGGTGATTCTAGTGATGGTGGTGGTCATGATGATTGTGATGCTGGTGGTGATGATGGTGATTCTAGTGATGGTGGTAGTCATGATGATTGTGATGCTGGTGGTGATGATGGTGATTCATGTGATGGTGGTGGTCAGGATGATTGTGATGCTGGTGGTGATGATGATGATTCTAGTGATGGTGGTGGTCAGGATGATTGTGATGCTGGGGATGATGACGTTGATTCTAGTGATGGTGGTGGTCATGATGATTGTGATGCTGGTGGTGATGATGGTGATTCTAGTGATGGTGGTCATGATGATTGTGATGCTGGTGGTGATGATGGTGATTCTAGTGATGGTGGTGGTCATGATGATTGTGATGCTGGTGGTGATGATGGTGATTCTAATGATGGTGGTGGTCATAATGATTGTGATGCTGGTGGTGGTGATGGTAATGATGGTGGTGATGGTGGTGGTGGTGGTGATGGTGGTGGTGGTGGTCATGATGATTATGATGCTGGTAGTGATGGTGGTCATGATGATGGTAATCATGATGATGGTGATGATGGTGGTGGTGATGGTGGTGGTCATGATGATTGTGATGGTTGTGGTGATGGTGGTCATGATGATGGTGATTCTGCTGATGATGGTGATCATGATGATTGTGATGCTGGTGGTCATGATGATGGTGATTCTGCTGATGATGGTGGTCATGATTATGGTGATTCTACTGATGATGTTGGTCATGATGATTGTGATGGTGGTGGTGATGGTGGTCATGATGATGGTGATTCTGCTGATGATGGTGGTCATGATGATTGTGATGCTGGTGGTCATGATGGTGATTCTGCTGATGATGGTGGTCATGATTATGGTGATTCTACTGATGATGTTGGTCATGATGATTGTGATGGTGGTGGTGATGGTGGTCATGATGATGGTAATTCTGCTGATGATGGTGGTCATGATGATTGTGATGCTGGTGGTCATGATGATGGTGATTCTGCTGATGATGGTGGTCATGATGATTGTGATGCTGGTGGTCATGATGATGGTGATTCTGCTGATGATGGTGGTCATGATATGGTGATTCTAGTGATGATGGTGGTCATGATGATTGTGATGCTGGTGGTGATGATATGTTGATTCTAGTGATGGTGGTCATGATGATTGTGATGCTGGTGGTGATGATGATGATGTTGATTCTAGTGATGGTGGTGGTCATGATGATTGTAATGCTGGTGGTGATGATGATGATGATGACGTTGATTCTAGTGATGGTGGTGGTCATGATGTTTGTGATGCTGGTGGTGATGATGATGATGATGACGTTGATTCTTGTGATGGTAGTGGTCATGATGATTGTGATGCTGGTGGTGATGATGATGATGACGTTGATTCTAGTGATGGTGGTGGTCATGATGATTGTGATGCTGGTGGTGAAAATGGCGATTCTAGTGATGGTGGTGGTCATGATGATTGTGATGCTGGTGATGATGATGATGATGACGTTGATTCTAGTGATGGTGGTGGTCATGATGATTGTGATGCTGGTGAGGATAATGGTGATTCTAGTGATGGTGGTGGTCATGATTGTGACGAT
This sequence comes from Tenodera sinensis, assembly GCA_030765045.1. Classification (NCBI taxonomy): domain Eukaryota; kingdom Metazoa; phylum Arthropoda; class Insecta; order Mantodea; family Mantidae; genus Tenodera; species Tenodera sinensis. The sequence goes on along the minus strand of CM060967.1, from coordinate 4,160,570 downwards.
GGTGGTGATGATAATGGTGATTCTAGTGATGGTGGTGGTCATGATGATTGTGATGCTGGTGGTGATGATGATTCTAGTGATGGAGGTGGTCATAATGATTGTGATGCTGGTGATGATGGTGATTCTAGTGATGATGTTGGTCATGATGATTGTGATGCTGGTGGTGATGATGATGGTGATTCTAGTGATGGTGGTGGTCATGATGATTGTGATGCTGGTGGTGATGATGATGGTGATTCTAGTGATGATGTTGGTCATGATGATTGTGATGCTGGTGGTGATGATGGTGGTCATGATGATTGTGATGCTGGTGGCGATGATGTTGATTCTAGTGATGGTGGTGGTCATGATGATTGTGATGCTGGTGGTGATGATGATGGTGATTCTAGTGATGGTGGTGGTCATGATGATTGTGATGCTGGTGGCGATGATGGTGATTCTAGTGATGGTGGTGGTCATGATGATTGTGATGCTGGTGGTGATGATGGTGATTCTAGTGATGGTGGTGGTCATGATGATTGTGACGATGGTGGTGGTGATGGTGATTCTAGTGATGATGGTGGTCATGATGATGGTGATTCTAGTGATGGTGGTGGTCATGATGATTGTGACGATGGTGGTGGTGATGGTGATTCTAGTGATGATGGTGGTCATGATGATTGTGACGATGGTGGTGATGATGGTGATTTTAGTGATGGTGGTGGTCATGATGATCGTGACGCTGGTGGTGATGATGGTGATTCTAGGGATGATGGTGGTCATGATGATTGTGACGATGGTGGTGGTGATGGTGATTCTAGTGATGATGGTGGTCATGATGATTGTGACGATGGTGGTGATGATGATTTTAGAGATGGTGGTGGTCATATTGATTGTGACGCTGGTGGTGATGATGGTGATTTTAGTGATGGTGGTGGTCATGATGATTGTGACGATGGTGGTGGTGATGGTGATTCTAGTGATGATGGTGGTCATGATGATTGTGACGATGGTGCTGATGATGGTGATTTTAGTGATGGTGGTGGTCATATTGATTGTGACGCTGGTGGTGATGATGATGATTCTAGTGATGGCGGTGGTCATGATGATTGTGATGCTGGTGGTGATGATGGTGATTTTAGTGATGGTGGTGGTCATGATGATTGTGACGCTGGTGGTGATGATGGTGATTCTAGTGATGATGGTGGTCATGATGATTGTGACGATGGTGGTGGTGATAGTGATTCTAGTGATGGTGGTGGTAATGATGATTGTGACGATGGTGGTGATGTTGGTGATTCTAGTGATGGTGGTGGTCATGATGATTGTGACAATGGTGGTGATGATGGTGATTCTAGTGATGGTGGTGGTCATGATGATTGTGACGATGGTGGTGATGATGGTGATTCTAGTGATGGTGGTGGTCATGATGATTGTGACGATGGTGGTGATGATGGTGATTCTAGTGATGGTGGTGGTCATGATGATTGTGATGCTGGTGGCGATGATGGTGATTCTAGTGATGGCGGTGGTCATGATGATTGTGACGATGGTGGTGATGATGATGGTGATTCTAGTGATGGTGGTGGTCATGATGATTGTGACGATGGTGGTGATGATGGTGATTCTGGTGATGGTGGTGGTCATGATGATTGTGATGCTGGTGGCGATGATGGTGATTCTAGTGATGGCGGTGGTCATGATGATTGTGACGATGGTGGTGATGATGGTGATTCTAGTGATGGTGGTGGTCATGATGATTGTGACGATGGTGGTGATGATGGTGATTCTAGTGATGGTGGCGGTCATGATGATTGTGACGATGGTGGTGATGATGGTGATTCTAGTGATGGTGGTGGTCATGATGGTGATAATGGTGGTGGTGATGATGGTGATTCTAGTGATGGTGGTGGTCATGATGATTGTGACGATGGTGGTGATGATGGTGATTCTAGTGATGGTGGTGGTCATGATGATGGTGATAATGGTGGTGGTGATGATGGTGATTCTAGTGATGGTGGTGGTCATGATGATTGTGACGATGGTGGTGATGATGGTGATTCTAGTGATGGTGGTGGTCATGATGATTGTGACGATGGTGGTGATGATGGTGATTCTAGTGATGGTGGTGGTCATGATGATGGTGATAATGGTGGTGGTGATGATGGTGATTCTAGTGATGGTGGTGGTCATGATGATTGTGACGATGGTGGTGATGATGGTGATTCTAGTGATGGTGGTGGTCATGATGATTGTGACGATGGTGGTGATAATGGTGATTCTAGTGATGGTGGTGGTCATGATGATGGTGATAATGCTGGTGGTGATGATGGTGATTCTAGTGATGATGGTGGTCATGATGATTGTGACGATGGTGGTGATGATGGTGATTCTGGTGATGGTGGTGGTCATGATGATTGTGATGCTGGTGGCGATGATGGTGATTCTAGTGATGGCGGTGGTCATGATGATTGTGACGATGGTGGTGATGATGGTGATTCTAGTGATGGTGGTGGTCATGATGATTGTGACGATGGTGGTGATGATGGTGATTCTAGTGATGGTGGTGGTCATGATGATTGTGACGATGGTGGTCATGATGGTGATAATGGTGGTGGTGATGATGGTGACTCTAGTGATGGTGGTGGTCATGATGATTGTGACGATGGTGGTGATGATGGTGATTCTAGTGATGGTGGTGGTCATGATGATGGTGATAATTGTGGTGGTGATGATGGTGATTCTAGTGATGGTGGTGGTCATGATGATTGTGACGATGGTGGTGATGATGGTGATTCTAGTGATGGTGGTGGTCATGATGATTGTGACGATGGTGGTGATAATGGTGATTCTAGTGATGGTGGTGGTCATGATGATGGTGATAATGCTGGTGGTGATGGTGATTCTAGTGATGATGGTGGTCATGATGATTGTGACGATGGTGGTGATGATGGTGATTCTAGTGATGGTGGTGGTCATGATGATTGTGACGATGATGATTCTAGTGATGGCGGTGGTCATGATGATTGTGATGCTGGTGATGATGATGGTGATTCTAGGGATGGCGGTGGTCATGATGATTGTGATGCTGGTGATGATGATGGTGATTCTAGTGATGGCGGTGGTCATGATGATTGTGATGCTGGTGATGATGATGGTGATTCTAGGGATGGCGGTGGTCATGATGATTGTGACGATGGGGATGATAATGGTGATTCTAGTGATGGCGGTGGTCATGATGATTGTGATGCTGGTGATGATGATGGTGATTCTAGTGATGATGGTGGTCATGATTGTGATGCTGGTGGTGATGATGGTGATTCTAGTGATGGCGGTGGTCATGATGATTGTGATGCTGGGGATGATGATGGTGATTCTAGTGATGATGGTGGTCATGATGATTGTGACGATGGGGATGATAATGGTGATTCTAGTGATGGCGGTGGTCATGATGATTGTGATGCTGGTGATGATGATGGTGATTCTAGTGATGGCGGTGGTCATGATGATTGTGATGCTGGTGGTGATGATGGTGATTCTAGTGATGGCGGTGGTCATGATGATTGTGACGATGGGGATGATGATGTTGATTCTAGTGATGATGGTGGTCATGATGATTGTGACGATGATGATTCTAGTGATGGCGGTGGTCATGATGATTGTGATGCTGGTGATGATGATGGTGATTCTAGGGATGGCGGTGGTGATGATGATTGTGATGCTGGTGATGATGATGGTGATTCTAGTGATGGCGGTGGTCATGATGATTGTGATGCTGGAGATGATGATGGTGATTCTAGGGATGGCGGTGGTCATGATGATTGTGATGCTGGTGATGATGATGGTGATTCTAGTGATGGCGGTGGTCATGATGATTGTGATGCTGGTGATGATGATGGTGATTCTAGTGATGGCGGTGGTCATGATGATTGTGATGCTGGTGGTGATGATGGTGATTCTAGTGATGGCGGTGGTCATGATGATTGTGATGCTGGGGATGATGATGTTGATTCTAGTGATGATGGTGGTCATGATGATTGTGATGCTGGTGATGATGATGGTGATTCTAGTGATGATGGTGGTCATGATGATTGTGATGCTGGGGATGATGATGGTGATTCTAGTGATGATGGTGGTCATGATGATTGTGATGCTGGGGATGATGATGTTGATTCTAGTGATGGCGGTGGTCATGATGATTGTGATGCTGGTGATGATGATGGTGATTCTAGTGATGATGGTGGTCATGATGATTGTGACGATGGTGGTGATAATGGTGATTCTAGTGATGGTGGTGGTCATGATGATTGTGACGATGGTGGTGATGATGGTGATTCTAGTGATGATGGTGGTCATGATGATTGTGATGCTGGTGATGATGATGGTGATTCTAGTGATGATGGTGGTCATGATGATTGTGACGATGGTGGTGATGATGGTGATTCTAGTGATGGTGGTCATGATGATTGTGACGCTGGGGATGATGATGTTGATTCTAGTGATGATGGTGGTCATGATGATTGTGATGCTGGTGATGATGATGTTGATTCTAGTGATGATGGTGGTCATGATGATTGTGACGCTGGGGATGATGATGTTGATTCTAGTGATGATGGTGGTCATGATGATTGTGATGCTGGTGGTGATGATGGTGATTCTAGTGATGGCGGTGGTCATGATGATTGTGATGCTGGGGATGATGATGTTGATTCTAGTGATGATGGTGGTCATGATGATTGTGATGCTGGTGATGATGATGGTGATTCTAGTGATGATGGTGGTCATGATGATTGTGATGCTGGGGATGATGATGGTGATTCTAGTGATGATGGTGGTCATGATGATTGTGATGCTGGGGATGATGATGTTGATTCTAGTGATGGCGGTGGTCATGATGATTGTGATGCTGGTGATGATGATGGTGATTCTAGTGATGATGGTGGTCATGATGATTGTGACGATGGTGGTGATAATGGTGATTCTAGTGATGGTGGTGGTCATGATGATTGTGACGATGGTGGTGATGATGGTGATTCTAGTGATGATGGTGGTCATGATGATTGTGATGCTGGTGATGATGATGGTGATTCTAGTGATGATAGTGGTCATGATGATTGTGACGATGGTGGTGATGATGGTGATTCTAGTGATGGTGGTCATGATGATTGTGACGCTGGGGATGATGATGTTGATTCTAGTGATGATGGTGGTCATGATGATTGTGATGCTGGTGATGATGATGTTGATTCTAGTGATGATGGTGGTCATGATGATTGTGACGCTGGGGATGATGATGTTGATTCTAGTGATGATGGTGGTCATGATGATTGTGATGCTGGTGGTGATGATGGTGATTCTAGTGATGGCGGTGGTCATGATGATTGTGATGCTGGGGATGATGATGTTGATTCTAGTGATGATGGTGGTCATGATGATTGTGATGCTGGTGATGATGATGGTGATTCTAGTGATGATGGTGGTCATGATGATTGTGATGCTGGGGATGATGATGGTGATTCTAGTGATGATGGTGGTCATGATGATTGTGATGCTGGGGATGATGATGTTGATTCTAGTGATGGCGGTGGTCATGATGATTGTGATGCTGGTGATGATGATGGTGATTCTAGTGATGATGGTGGTCATGATGATTGTGACGATGGTGGTGATGATGGTGATTCTAGTGATGGTGGTGGTCATGATGATTGTGACGATGGTGGTGATGATGGTGATTCTAGTGATGATGGTGGTCATGATGATTGTGATGCTGGTGATGATGATGGTGATTCTAGTGATGATGGTGGTCATGATGATTGTGACGATGGTGGTGATGATGGTGATTCTAGTGATGGTGGTCATGATGATTGTGACGCTGGGGATGATGATGTTGATTCTAGTGATGATGGTGGTCATGATGATTGTGATGCTGGTGATGATGATGTTGATTCTAGTGATGATGGTGGTCATGATGATTGTGACGCTGGGGATGATGATGTTGATTCTAGTGATGATGGTGGTCATGATGATTGTGATGCTGGTGGTGATGATGGTGATTCTAGTGATGGCGGTGGTCATGATGATTGTGATGCTGGGGATGATGATGTTGATTCTAGTGATGATGGTGGTCATGATGATTGTGATGCTGGTGATGATGATGGTGATTCTAGTGATGATGGTGGTCATGATGATTGTGATGCTGGGGATGATGATGGTGATTCTAGTGATGATGGTGGTCATGATGATTGTGATGCTGGGGATGATGATGTTGATTCTAGTGATGGCGGTGGTCATGATGATTGTGATGCTGGTGATGATGATGTTGATTCTAGTGATGATGGTGGTCATGATGATTGTGATGCTGGTGATGATGATGGTGATTCTAGTGATGATGGTGGTCATGATGATTGTGATGCTGGTCGTGATGATGGTGATTCTAGTGATGGCGGTGGTCATGATGATTGTGATGCTGGTGGTGATGATGGTGATTCTAGTGATGGTGGTGGTCATGATGATTGTGATGCTGGTGGTGATAATGGTGATTCTAGTGATGATGGTGGTCATGATGATTGTGATGCTGGTGGTGATGATGGTGATTCTAGTGATGGCGGTGGTCATGATGATTGTGATGCTGGTGGTGATGGTGATTCTAGTGATGGTGGTGGTCATGATGATTGTGATGCTGGTGGTGATAATGGTGATTCTAGTGATGATGGTGGTCATGATGATTGTGATGCTGGTGGTGATGATGGTGATTCTAGTGATGGTGGTGGTCATGATGATTGTGATGCTGGTGGTGATGATGGTGATTCTAGTGATGATGGTGGTCATGATGATTGTGATGCTGGTGGTGATGATGGTGATTCTAGTGATGGCGGTGGTCATGATGATTGTGATGCTGGTCGTGATGATGGTGATTCTAGTGATGGCGGTGGTCATGATGATTGTGATGCTGGTGGTGATGATGGTGATTCTAGTGATGGTGGTGGTCATGATGATTGTGATGCTGGTGGTGATAATGGTGATTCTAGTGATGGTGGTGGTCATGATGATTGTGACGATGGTGGTGATGATGATGGTGATTCTAGTGATGGTGTTGGTCATGATGATGGTGATAATGGTGGTGGTGATGATGGTGATGTTGGTGATGCTGGTGGTCATGATGATGGTGATAATGGTGGTGATGGTGATGATGGTGATGGTGGTGTTGCTGGTGGTCATGATGGTGATAATGGTGGTGATAGAGGTGATGGTGATGCTGATGCTGGTGGTCATGATGGTGATGATTTTTGTAGTGTGACACTGATGATACATGCAATGAAGACTTGAATTTTCTGGAAATAATCTCTGAAGTTCTCTTCATTCTGAATAATTTTTGTACAGGTAACTGATAAACTGTAAGATACGGTATACAAGATATCACTACAGAAAGAATATACATCATCTCATTAAAACGCACAATTTATCTAAAATAATTTTATTTCTTCAGATAACCATTTTCGATTTATTCCTTGAATTTTCACATGAAGTAGGTAGTAGAGTTACTAGAGAAAGTCATGTGAGTGTTGTGCAACAAGTATTCTAGCTTGTGTACCTTATATCCAATATTACTGTTAAAGTTCAGTTATCGCACTTGTACCGGAAACGTACGTTTTGACGTTATCCAATTCCTAATGTTGACATGACGACGTAAAGCGACAATAAAAGAAGAAGAGCAAAAAAGTGAACAAAAAGAAGGAAACGATGTTGCACTTGTTATTCGGTTCGTCGGCTTTTCTTTTGAGAAAGGGCTGTAGCGTCCTAATTGCCCGGAAAACTCCAGTACCGGAGTAAAGAGATACCTACTGCCGGAGTTCTAATCAATATATGTATGTATGACGACAATATGACAGGAGCGGATATCGCTCACTCGCTTCTTTATTTTGTTTCCATGTTTTCTTAATCCCATATTAACTCCATCGTTAACGTCTGTGGCACACATTTGGGAGGTCGCTGGTTCAATTCCCGTGACCGACCTTCCTAGTCACCAGTTCAATGCTGGAAAGTATTTCCATATACTCCGAATTTCCCGTCCGTGTATTTCGTTACAGTAATCATTTCATTTCACCATTCATCCCCTTAAGTTTCTTTCAGGATTGGCACCAGCCCAAGGGGGAAGATGCTTCTAACTGTCCTCTGTTCTCTCGTGGCAACGTTCCGGCCGCCTTTAGCATCCATTCACCTCATCCATCCTCCTGTCAGGAACATAGACACAAAAGATCACCTTTCAGTCGAGGTACTAAGTCCCTCTCCGTAAGTTGTCATTGAGTCATATATACTTATGATACATTCACCTCATCCATCCTCCTGTCAGGAACATAGACACAAAAGATCACCTTTCAGTCGAGGTACTAAGTCGCTCTCCGTAAGTTGTCATTGAGACATATATACTTAATGATACATTCACCTGATCCATCCTCCTGTCAGGAAAATAGACACAAAAGATCACCTTTCAGTCGAGGTACTAAGTCCCTCTCCGTAAGTTGTCATTGAGTCATATATACTTATGATACATTCACCACATCCATCCTCCTGTCAGGAACATAGACACAAAAGATCACCTTTCAGTCGAGGTACTAAGTCCCTCTCCGTAAGTTGTCATTGAGTCATATATACTTATGATACATTCACCACATCCATCCTCCTGTCAGGAACATAGACACAAAAGATCATCTTTCAGTCGAGGTACTAAGTCCCTCTCCGTAAGTTGTCATTGAGACATATATACTTAATGATACATTCACCTCATCCATCCTCCTGTCAGGAACATAGACACAAAAGATCATCTTTCAGTCGAGGTACTAAGTCCCTCTCCGTAAGTTGTCATTGAGTCATATATACTTATGATACATTCACCTCATCCATCCTCCTGTCAGGAACATAGACACAAAAGATCATCTTTCAGTCGAGGTACTAAGTCCCTCTCCGTAAGTTGTCATTGAGACATATATACTTATGATACATTCACCTCATCCATCCTCCTGGCAGGAACATAGACACAAAAGATCATCTTTCAGTCGAGGTACTAAGTCCCTCTCAGTAAGTTGTCATTGAGTCATATATACTTATGATACATTCACATCATCCATCCTCCTGTCAGGAACATAGACACGAAAGATCACCTTTCAGTCGAGGTACTAAGTCCCTCTCCGTAAGTTGTCATTGAGTCATATATACTTATGATACATTCACATCATCCATCCTCCTGTCAGGAACATAGACACAAAAGATCATCTTTCAGTCGAGGTACTAAGTCCCTCTCCGTAAGTTGTCATTGAGTCATATATACTTATGATACATTCACATCATCCATCCTCCTGTCAGGAACATAGACACGAAAGATCACCTTTCAGTCGAGGTACTAAGTCCCTCTCCGTAAGTTGTCATTGAGTCATATATACTTATGATACATTCACATCATCCATCCTCCTGTCAGGAACATAGACACAAAAGATCATCTTTCAGTCGAGGTACTAAGTCCCTCTCCGTAAGTTGTCATTGAGTCATATATACTTATGATACATTCACATCATCCATCCTCCTGTCAGGAACATAGACACGAAAGATCACCTTTCAGTCGAGGTACTAAGTCCCTCTCCGTAAGTTGTCATTGAGTCATATATACTTATGATACATTCACATCATCCATCCTCCTGTCAGGAACATAGACACAAAAGATCACATTTCAGTCGAAGTACTAAGTCCCTCTCCGTAAGTTGTCATTGAGTCATATATACTTATGATACATTCACCACATCCATCCTCCTGTCAGGAACATAGACACAAAAGATCACCTTTCAGTCGAGGTACTAAGTCCCTCTCCGTAAGTTGTCATTGAGTCATATATACTTATGATACATTCACCTCATCCATCCCCCTGTCAGGAACATAGACACAAAAGATCACTTTTCAGTCGAGGTACTAAGTCCCTCTCCGTAAGTTGTCATTGAGTCATATATACTTATGATACATTCACCTCGTCCATCCTCCTGTCAGGAACATAGACACAAAAGATCACCTTTCAGTCGAGGTACTAAGTCCCTCTCCGTAAGTTGTCATTGAGTCATATATACTTATGATACATTCACCTCGTCCATCCTCCTGTCAGGAACATAGACACGAAAGATCACCTTTCAGTCGAGGTACTAAGTCCCTCTCCGTAAGTTGTCATTGAGTCATATATACTTATGATACATTCACATCATCCATCCTCCTGTCAGGAACATAGACACAAAAGATCACATTTCAGTCGAAGTACTAAGTCCCTCTCCGTAAGTTGTCATTGAGTCATATATACTTATGATACATTCACCTCGTCCATCCTCCTGTCAGGAACATAGACACAAAAGATCACCTTTCAGTCGAGGTACTAAGTCCCTCTCCGTAAGTTGTCATTGAGTCATATATACTTATGATACATTCACCTCATCCATCCCCCTGTCAGGAACATAGACACAAAAGATCACTTTTCAGTCGAGGTACTAAGTCCCTCTCCGTAAGTTGTCATTGAGTCATATATACTTATGATACATTCACCTCGTCCATCCTCCTGTCAGGAACATAGACACAAAAGATCACCTTTCAGTCGAGGTACTAAGTCCCTCTCCGTAAGTTGTCATTGAGTCATATATACTTATGATACATTCACCTCGTCCATCCTCCTGTCAGGAACATAGACACAAAAGATCACTTTTCAGTCGAGGTACTAAGTCCCTCTCCGTAAGTTGTCATAGACTGACTGAGTCAACAAATACATATTTGATACTAAAACAAGAAATATGAGCGAATGTTGCTTTCTATCATATTCATTGCAGTCATATTGCTTTCTCTACTCAGTATTGTAAGAAAATTATATTTACCCTACAAGCGACCGATATATTTACATCCAGAAACCGGTTCAATTTCCTGACCAACCCTGACACAACGTTATTTATTGTGAACATACATATATAGGTACAATATTATCTCATTAACTGAAATACAGAGTGAATAGATAAGTGGTAGTCAAATGTTTTAAGAACTGGTCACTATTTGATGACTTTGACATTCGATTCTCTTTATACGCGAAGAGGTTCAGAAAAAAAATGTTTAACATAAATTGCATGTTTTAATGACATCTGTACTTTATACAGTAATATTTTGTATATCCCTTACAGTTTATCAGTTATACAAAAGTCATTCAGAATGAAGAGAACTTCAGAGAATATTCACAGAAATTTCAAGTCTTCATTCCATGTATCATCAGTGTCATACACGTACATTTCATTTGTCATGGAAGTATATTAAATTGTGGTACTTTAATTAAAATCATTAGAGCCACATTAGAGAAAATAACAATTTTCGAAAAATGTTTCATGTAAACAATATTTGCGTTGTTGACATTTTCTTCAAAATTTTCGCGTCGCATCGTTGAAAGATGCTGAGCTTAAATGCGAAGCTTATATATATACTAGCGAAGTAGAGAAAGAAGAGATGATTCTAGCAGAAAAACGCTTGTGAGTTTTTGAGCACGTGAACTAAATTGTTTATCTCGATCATAAAAATAAACGATAGTGGAAAGAGAAAATAATGTGAATGTAATGCATCAGAGGAATAAAGCGTATTTAAAGGGAGGGAAGGGAGGGAGTGTGACAGAAATAGGCCGTTAGCGGGAGACGATCCTCGTTTGTTTCAGTTAGTGTTTTATTTAGAAATATGACGTGTGTGTCCCTTGGGGTAAGCGAGGGAGTGTGACATGGCCATGGTAAGCGTAATGCAGTGTCGCTTTGCCAGGTCTCCAACACGTGCCTAGGTACGATCTGAACCAGGGAACTTTCGCTACTCTGAGATACCATGGTAACATTCCGGCCCTAATAACCGTGGTGGCTCTACTGTTACTGTGAGAGAGTAAACGTGTGGAAATCACATGACTTTCTCTACTCTTGTACTAACCATTCTTACAAACTCTTATTCCTATATCTTCTTCGTGTTAGTTGAGATAAACATTTGTACAAATTATCTTATTGCTATTTCCTTGTAGGTACAAGGGGAATATTAGAATACAGTAGCCTTTGCACACTTAACATATAAAAAATGAACAACGATGTTCCATTTCACGAAAGTTCTAGGTTATCCGAAACTCACACACATAACAAGGAATATCTCTGAAATGGTTCAACCTACAAGAAAATTTATCGAGACATAAATTGTGTAGTTTAGCAAGATCTACATTTTTTGTATAGTATGATTTGGTCTATCTCTAACGGTTTACAAGTTACGCAAAAGTGGTCCAGAGTAAATACGACTACAGCGGCTACAGTCAGAAAATTCAAAATATAAATTTCATTTGTCATAAAAATATCTCAAACATATCACATTTTAATCAAAATCGTTAGAGCCATTTTCAAGAAAATCAATATTTGCGAAAAATTTTCCATGTAAAGGGTAGTTTAGTGTAGGGCAATTTTCTTCAAAATCTTCGTGTCACATCCTTGAAAGACATTAAACTTAAATACCAACTTTGATTTTTAATGGACTTTTCGTTTTTGAGTTATGTCCACACACACATACATTTTTCTGAAAATGGGTTTTTTTTTTAATTCAGGGGGTCTCAAAACATATTTCCGGTGAAATCTCGACATGGAAGTCTTGGGTGGAATACAATACTTGCTCTACTTTCCAGTAGAGAACGTGGAAATAGGTAAAGTAAGGTAAGGTAAGGTAATTCCTATGTAAGATTGAAACAGAAAGGTATTCCTGCCCAGGTGGTTGGGGGGGGAGGGGGGGATGATTTACGACACATGTGTTGTTGCCCTGAGGTGATATTGTTGTGTTTCCAGGTTTGCGTGCGGCTTCCTTTGTTATCGCCAACCCTCGCTTTGCATGATATTCACAGATTTACTTCTGCTCAGATATCTCATCAGCAAACCTGAGCTCCACTTCTCTTCCCCACTCGCTGCAGTAGTCAATATCTCCCAACGATGTCACACTGACATTACTCACCCATCACGGAGGCTTAGTACACCCGCAGCAGGTACCGGAAATCGAACGCGGGTCTCCCGCTTGAAACCATCTTATATTCCACATACGAGTACATGTTAAATTAAATGTATATTCTGTGAATATTCTCTGAAGTTCTCTTCATTCTGAATAATTTTTGTATAACTGGTAAACTGTAAGATATAGGTATACAAAATTTGTCCTTTTTCCCCTCGTTATATCATATAGCGACCAGCTCTTAAAACATTTGGCTATCATTTAAGTCTACAGTATTGCCATATTCCCCTTGTACCTACAAGGAAATAAGCAATAAGATAATTTGTACGTGTTTACCTCTGTTTACATGAAGAAGATATAGGAATAAGAGTTTGTAAGAATGGTTAGTACAAGAGTAGAGAAAGTCATGTGAGTGCAGCACATCAGATGTTTTATAGTTAGATATTGAAGTGAAAATTTGTACTAAAAAGAATCTCTAGAGCCGCACTTGAGAACTTCATTGTTCATTTAAGTCACAACACTGAGTTTATGGTGATATTCTTGCGACAGACTGTACATGTCGACCCCTAACCTTGAATCTAGTTCTTCCGGTGATCCATAAATCAAGTGGCCCGAAGGACATCCACATTTGTATATGGCAGTTGGCAGAGAGCGAGCGTCCTCATACAGGTGCTGCCAAGCTGCCAAGGGACGCTGAAAACCTTTATCTTCTTCATAGTAATTATTGAGATAAACGTGCGCTGGATTTGAAACCCCATACTCTTTGTAGAACATCGCTTCTTACACTCACATGGCTTTCTCTACTCTCGTCTCGCCTACCACCTAGGTGGCCCGGGTTCGATCCCAGGGACCCGCATGTGGTATTCGTGGTGGACGAAGCGGCGTCAGGGCGGGTTTTCTCCGGGTGCTCCGGTTTCCCCCGCCATCTCATTCCACCGGTGCTCCATCTTCATTCCATGTATCATCAGTGTCACCGCCTGCGGTGCCATAGTAGTAAAAGCGGGCGTTAAACACTACAACAACAACTCTACTCTTGTACAAACTCTTCGTGTTAGTTCAATAAACAGTACCTGGGTGACCGAGCTTCGCTCGGCGATTTTCGCCTCTGTTTTTGTGAATTATTATTCTTTTTTTTTTTTTTTTTGTAATACGTTGGATTTATATTTCAATCATAGAAAATTATATGAATTGTATGTTGAAGGGCAAACAAGGGATATATGAATGTGCTACGTAAAAGTAATATATTGTAAAACAGTTATAAAAACTTTCTTCAAGGAAAAATACATATACGTGCCAAATTTCGCGGTGATATGATATGAATTGTTTAAAGAAAAGTGAGTAGAGAAAGATGTGAATGTGTTACCTAAAAGTGAGAAGAGAAAACAGTATGAATATAATATGTAGCATTTCTGTTCCAAACACACAGAAAATTGTATTACTTAATTTAAAAGTAAGGATAAAATGTTTTTTTGGTGTAAAATCACGTTTTTTATTGAAAATTGTTTATAGAAGAGTGAGTAGAGAAATCGATGTGAATGTGTTACCTAAAAGTAAGTAGAGAAACCACAATGAATGTAACATGCAGCATCTCTATTTCAAACATACAGAAAATTGTGTGACTTCTTTTTAGAAGAGTGAGTAGAAAAAGAGATGTGAATGTGTTAGCTAAAAGTGAGTAGAGAAAACACTGTGAAATTAATATGCATGTATACAAAAATTTAACCAAACCTTTAGAGCCGTTTCTGAAATACCGGGAATATATATATACAAGAATTGCTCTAAGGAAGCGGGAATAAAAAATGTTATTTTTATGTAAAATCGCGTTTTTTCGGGAATCACGCCTATATAGATGAACTTAAAAAGCAAAACTCTATCTGTATACAAAATTTGATGGAAATGGTTAGAGCCGTTTCCAAGTTGCTCAGGACTGAAAAATTCAATACCTTAGTCGGGATTTGAACCACGGATCTTCCTCATCAAGCGGCTGCTTTAACCACTAAGCTACAATGGCCAGCTTGCCAGTGTGACATTAAATTCCCCAGCCGATTCGTACTTTCCTGGTAGACCACAAGGGAATTTCACATTAGACATAAATATCCCAAGGGTGACTTATAAACTGTATTGTTCACTCTTGATGACTTTTGCATAACTGGTAAACCGTAACAAGTAGTGCAAATCTTACTGTGCAAGAATGTACATCTTGCTAAAACACATAAATAAACCTTTTGTAGAGTGAACCATTTCCAAGATATTCCTTATTATTTGTGTGAGTTTTGGAAAACCAACTTTTCTCAAATGGGAGATCGTGATTCATTTTTTTGTATATTAAGTGTCCAAAGAGAACGGAATCTCAAAGTGACTATCGCTCAGAGACTACTGTATTCCCATATTCCCCTTGTACCTACAAGGAAGTAAGCAATAAGATAATTTGTACAAATGTTTATCTCAACTAACACGAAGAAGATACAGGAATAAGAGTTTGTAAGAATGGTTAGTACAAGAGTAGAGAAAGTCATGTGAGTGCAATACATCAGATTTTTTCTGTATGGATTTTAAAAATCTGATACACAGCGAGGGGCTGGAGTGGGGGGGGGGGGGGTGGGGGGGGGGGAGGTTAAGGGTTCCAACACTAACTCTTGCATTATTCAAAACACTGTTTTCTATCTTCGTTTCTTTCTTTTCCGTCGACCGGAAAAACGTAAATTTTCTCTGTTTTCTGTCAGATTTAGTTACAATTTATTTTATTTACTGTTCGTTTCCACGCCATTTTCAGAAAACAGAATTGTGTAAAGAAGAACTTACGTCACTGAAACGCAGTCGTTAATATTTCCATAGTAAAAGTTGGTATTACTGCAATTTTACTTTACTACGTATAGTAAGTGAATATACAGATATAGAGATCGAGATTAAACCGCAGCACCCAAACAATGATGATTTTTCTTATTGTCGTAATGTTGATTATTTCTGGTGAAGCTTTTTAGGTTCGCATCTTGAATAATCGAACTCCTCACACAAATGATTAACTTACCTTCTTTTGTTCGACTTCATATGTTCTCTTTAAATATTCTGTTTTCATTGTGCAGTGGCGTGGCATGGCAGGGAAAAAGGATGTATCTCGGAAATGGTTAACTCTACAGAAAAGCTTAGATATTTGACGTAAATTATGTTTTGTAACGCGACCTAAATTTTCACAGAAAATTCAACATTACATTAAAAAAATGGTGGTTTTTTTTTTTTTTTTTTTTTTTTTTTTTTTTTTTTTTTTGCGCTTTTGTATTCAAACAACATTTAGCTTCTTTTCTTTTCTTTTTTTATTCAGGCACCTGAAAACGTGTATCTTCAGTAAAATTTTTGAGTTGAGTGCACTACGTCCTGTACCTATACGTGATAGAAAAAGTAATAGCATAAACGTAAAATTTACCTACTCGTTTTTTATATCTTTAGCCCAATGTTCATTCTTAATACTGTTCTTAGTTCCTTTTTTCTTCGCTAATCTTAGCTATTTAATATTTTTGACTTGTGTTACATTTTCATATTTTTGCATTTTCGTTAGTCTAAATGCTGTAAAGTTGGTAGAAAGTGAGAAACAGGTGTTAACGAACAAAGGAGCATCGCGATGAGGGAGCCACTGTTGCAGAGCAACGACCGTACTTTGTTTGCGTGCGGCCAATCATTATCGCTGGCAGTACAACAATGTGCAGATGAATAACTTCGTGTCACGTTGGTACGACTGTTTTCATTACCAAGTCAATATAAGATTCATAATAAGACAAGCTTTTCTTCTGTTCATTATTTAAATTCTTATCCAAGATAATAGCTTCTGTTTCTTGATCTTCTTCAGGTGGCTTTGATCTTCTTAACGTCACGTATTGGTGCTCAGCTTGTGGTCCGCAGGCACACACGTGTTGGTGCTTTAGTGAAATTTGGAAATTTTGTTTTTCTCAATCGATTATTTGATTATCTTACATGTTAACACAGATAAACATTTGTACAAATTATCTTATTGCTTATTTCCTTGTAGGTACAAGGGGAATATGCGTGTACGGTAGACATAAGCGATATTCAAATGTTTTAAACCTGGTGATTATGTGATGACTTTGAAATTCCATCCGCCTTGTATAGCCAGGAGGAAAAAGAAAGTAACAATGGCTTACCATTTCAGAAACGTGTTGCAGAATTTAAATCACTAACACGAATATTTAAAAATATGGTAAATGTATAGCATTTTAATCAAAATCCTTAAGAGCCATTGTTTTTTAGAAAATCAAAAGCTTCAACAGTTTTCTATGAGTTTGGAGTAAAGGGAAAATATTGCTGAAGTTTTTAAGATCAAGTTAAATACCAAATTTGGTATTTAACCTATTTTTCGTTTTTGGAATTGCTTTATTCACACACAAACATCTTTTTTACTTTCTCTACTGGCAAGTAGGGGAAGTATTGTATTCCACCCAAAAATTCCATGTCGAGATTTCACCGGAAATACATGTTTTGAGGCCCCCTGAATCCCAAAGAAAAAGCATTTTTAGAAAAAGGTCCGTGGGTGTGTGTCTGTGTGTCCGTCTGTCAGTCTGTGGACAGCATAACTCAAAAACGAAAAGTCGGTTAAAAACCAAAGTTGGTATTTAAGTTTAATGTCTTTTAAGGATGCGACACGAAGATTTTAAAGAAAATAGCCCCATCGTAAACTACCCTTTACATGGAACATTTCTCGAAAATTTTGATTTTCTTGAAAATGGCTCTAACGATTTTGATTAAAATGTCATATGTTTGAGATATTTGTGTGACAAATGAAATGTATATCTTGAATTTTCTGGCTGTAGCCCCTGTAGTCGTATTTACTCTGGACGACTTTTGCATAACTGGTAAACCGTTAGAGATAGACAAAATCTTACTGTACAAAAAATGTAGATCTTGCTAAAATACACAATTTATGTTTGAATAAATTTTCTTGTAGACTGAACCATTTCGGGGATATTCCTTGTTGTGTGTGTGAGTTTCGGAAAACTTAAAACTTTCGTGAAATGGAACATGTTTTTCATTTTTTATGTGTTAAGTGTGCAAAGAGAACGGAATCTCGAAGCTTTAAAAGATTTGACTATCGCACAGTAAACAATAAGATAATTTGTACAAATGCTTATCTCAACTAACACGAAGAAGATATAGGAATAAGAGTTTGTAAGAATGGTTAGTACAAGAGTAGAGAAAGTCATGTGAGTGCAACACATCAGATTTTTTTGGTGGAATGCAATACTTCCCTTACTTACTATATATAGTAGGGAAAACAAAGATGAATAACGACTTTGAGCTTGAGGAAAATATACGTATTTGAAAATTCAAACCAGTAGCAAATGTGAGCTAGGAACCCGAGAAACTCCGAGCTAAATCCTATGGTGGGACACGATGATCGATGGAAGTATGTGGTTTGTTTCGAGGCATCATTACAAACAAGGAAAGGGGTGAGGCATTTGCAGAGGATGATTAAAATCTCAATAAACGGGCTATGTAATTTTGGTATGTTTTACATTTTACGTTAATCAAGTAATTATAACCTGTCCAATGTACTGCCCATTAGCGCAGCGGCACTAAGTGGTCCTTAACCCCTGAGTTTATAACTCTCTTATGCTATTAAGATAGAACATATGTTGGTTCATCGGGCATAAGAAAACTCTCTTAACATATGCACACACACACGCACGCGCACACACACACACGGACTTTTTCTAAAAATGCTCTACTTACCAGTAGAGAAAGTAAAAAAATTAATTCTGTTGCTGAACATCTGTTGGATGTTATTAGATATTAGAATGCCATTTGGTTGCGAGTAATAGTACACTTGGGTGAAGTAGAGTGAGTGCAACACAGTTGATACAGAAATGTTTAATTAATAACAAAGATGGGACATGTGGGCAGATAAGTAGCCATTTGTATGCGCTGGCATCAAGGACATCCTAGATATGCTGCTTCAGACCTTGACAACAACAACATCGTAAAATGTACGCTCTACCTTACCTTTCAGTGCGTTCGCTGCTCACTCTTCCTTCCATCAGCTACATTGTAGACAGGCGCATCGGGAACAATGTGAAACACGGCGAGACAGTGGATGTACAACGTCTCATATATCGACAGGGGCGAGGATCATTCATTACTCACTGTACACCAAGTTGTTGCAGTAAACAACATAACAAGCGATCACAGCGCTCGACAACCAAGGTCAACTTGCCAAGCAGTTCGGACCCAGCGGGATGGATAGCACAGCGGAAGATCGCGGTTTCGATTCCTGACCTTGGTTCCTTTCGGGGTTTTCCCAGGTCATCGCCCTTTCATTCTCTCTATCGCCGCTAGGATGCGCTGTGGTGTTTCTTGTGCTCTGGAAATACGGTGCTCGACTGAGGGGAGGCGCTGTGGTCGTCTGGCCGACCGCTGATGGAACTGATTGATCAGCCGGATCTGGCTCAGAACTTGTCTGCACCTGTTAGATACCCAATGTAGGATTCTCTCATCGTCCTTCTTTCCAGGGTCTGATACACAATAAAGCATCGCACAAGAACATTCAAACGAAACATACCTCGGAAATAGTTAACGTTACAAACGTTTTTATTTGACAGTAACTGTGTCTTAACGAGGTGTGCATTTTCGTGCAGAAATATTTTGTATGTCTCTTACAGTTTATCAGTTATGCAAAAGTTATTCAGAATGAAGAGAACTTGAGAGAATAGTCACAGAAAATTCAACATATACATTTCATTTGTCATGGAAATATCAATGGTACTTTCATGGTATTAAATATATATAGCATTTTAATAAAAATGCTATTTTTGAGAAAATGAAAAATAACGAAAAATGTGGTATCCTCGAAAGGCCTGAGCTTAAACGCCAAAATTCGTGGAGAAAATAAAGATTTCAAATTATTTACATACATTTTATATATTCCGAATTGTTCTTAAGGCTATGCTAAATTTCAAGTTTGTCAGTTATTCAAACTAAATCAGTAAATTTGTAAAATGCGTTATTAATATCACTTATGACACCATTTTTGTAATTTTTAACCTAAACGCTGAGCTTGCTAGATATGTATTTTCGTTATCAAAGCGCTATATAAGTTGCATGACGTCATAGCTAAGATACAACTAAAATGTGCGATTATTTTGGAATGTATGACTCACGACAAACAAACTGGTCAATAGAAAACATACGAAGGTGCATTCTCACCTCTCGTGCTCAGCACTGAGTGCATTTCTGGTGCGACATATGTTAAAGTGCACAATTTATGTAACATACATTTTTTGAAATTGACCATTTCCGAGATATTTCATGTTATTGGTTTGAATTTTGCAATACTTGTGACTAACAGCCATTTCCGAGTCAAGACCTACCGCCCGGCCGCTGCGTGCCCCATCCCTGCCCACCACTGGCGTCATGGAATGGGGTGCAGTTCTGGAGTATGGGACGTGATCCCTGACGGCCGGTATATGTATGGGGTATTCGCGGCAAGGAGCTGCGGATAACATTCCAAAGGCATCACATAGCGAGTAGCTCTTAAATTTTCGACTACTGTTTTCCCATGTTCCCCTTGTACGTACTGCTGCCTATATGAGCAGTCCTTATACTAATGACGTCACTCTTCCTGAGAAGTTCAGAAACCAGGTTCCACTCTTCATCTGATGACGAAAAAGTGATTAAACGTATTTTATATTTAATTGTTGTATACAAAAAGAAATCACAAGGGGCTAGGTTAGGACTGTATGATGTTGACCTTTCGATACTTGTGTGTTAGTTTTGTTGTCATGATGTAAAATTATTTTTGCTTTTGGACTTCTATTTTCTAAAGTTATTAGTAGCAATATAGCCCGTTTTAGAACTAAAACTAGCAGCCATCTTGTTGCCAACACCGTGTATTCATCGGTTCTGTTTGAAATACTCATTAAAATACTCTTCTCACGATCATAACAATAAATACAAGATTCATCAACAGTAACGATATTCCAAACCAAATTTGAAGTGCAGTCTTGGAATTTTTCCAGAGTTTTTCTGCACGTTGTTGTTTGAGTAGTCAGTTTATGTGGAATACATGGACAACAAAGTTTTCTCACGTCTAACTGTTGATGTAAAATGTTTTGTATTTGACTCATATCAATGTCGTCCTAATAAATTCATAACATGTCCGTCAAACATTGCTCCAACAGTTCTTGGGCGTTCTTCGCGAAATTCATCACTAAGAAAAAATGTTTTGAATTCACTGTACCAATTATAATTGTTGTATTAGATGTGGCTTCTTCACCAAATTATTTCTAAGCCGATCTTTACTTTGTTTAAGCGTTAATAACCATTTGAAATAGGGGACTTCATGGCAATCAACTTGCAAAACGTTAGAAAGTACCTAACTGTGAAATATCAACACATTTATTTGTTTTTAGAAACTTGTCATTCTAAAAGTGTTAGCTCGTTTCTTTAACCAAGCAACGGCGATTTTGGTCAGCTGAGTTGTTTTCAAATTTTCAGAACGAGGAAAATGTGCGCAGAAGAATAGAGACTATGCTGAAAGAGAAATAGCTGTAGTTTAATGACTTTTAATATGACTCTCATTGAACGGAATGTTAAAATCATTACATAGTGACCAACTCTTAAATAGTCGACTATCACTTAGGTCTACTGTATTCCCGTTGTACCTATACGAAAATATGTAATCAAACAGTTCTACAAAAGTTTATGTCAACACCTTAACGGAAGTGACTCGAAGAGTAATGAACATTAAGGCAATATGAGCTGCCCAGAAACTTATGAGTTTCAAACGTGCCTTGATAAGGGATGGATGGGCAGAACCCACTTAAATCACTGGTGGATGGCATATGGGATGACGTTTAGTTTTAGAAAGGTGCATGGATTTTGAGTTTATTCTGCAAAAGATATTGCTGCTGCTTAGCGCGATGGTAATGCTGCTGCTTACCAAGAGGGAGACCCGGGTTCGATCACCGGTACCGGCATGGGGCTTTTATCTCGCTGGGAGACCTGGTCCAGGGTGCACTCAGCCTCGTTAGGTCCGTGAAGAGCTACTTGATCGGGAAGTAGCTGCCCCTGGTCTAGAAGCACCGTGGCCAAGTGTATCTGTTGCCGAACGGCAACACCGTGTAGTAGAATTAGCCTTTTAAACGTACTTTGTTGAAGGCTAGGTAGAAAAAGTGCAATGAATGTTCGTTTATGTATTTTAGCTTTTCTTCTTCCCGCAAACGTACCAAACTAATTCATGCCTCACTCAAGAATGTGTTTGATTGTGTAACGTTGGCAACTGTCATGTTATTATCTGTGCAGGAGTGATGTCATACGAGCCTTATCGTGCCGCCGCGCATACACTGACTCATGCTCGTATTACTGCGAATACGGCGGCGGCCATGACTAATGCCTCACTATGTAGGAATTTGCCTTAAGAACATATCCGCACGTGCTACTTCACATACGTATCTATCTCTCGTACTGTTCTGACAAAATCTTATTCTACCCTGTGTGATTCACTCTGGTGTTTCTAGGACCACCGTACCAAGGGAATAATAGAAATTGAAAAAATCTTATATGTTGCACTCACATGACTTTCTCTACTCTTGTACTAACCATTCTTACAAACTCTTATTCCTATATCTTCTTCGTGTTAGTTGAGATAAACATTTGTACAAATTATAGTCGAGTCTTTTAAAGCTTTGAGATCCCGTTCTCTTTGCACGCTTAGCATATAAAAAATGAACAACTATGTTCCATTTCACGAAAGTTTTAAGTTTTCCGAAACTCACACACATAACAAGGAATATCTCCGAAATGGTTCAACCTACAAAAAAATTCATTCGGATATAAATTGTGTGTTTTAGTGAGATCTACACTTTTTGTATATTAACAATTTGTCTACCTCTAACGCTTTACTAGTTATGCAAAAGTCGTCCAGAGTAAATACGACTACAGAATTTCATTTGTCCTAAAAATATCTCAAA
Source organism: Tenodera sinensis (assembly GCA_030765045.1). Taxonomy (NCBI): domain Eukaryota; kingdom Metazoa; phylum Arthropoda; class Insecta; order Mantodea; family Mantidae; genus Tenodera; species Tenodera sinensis. The sequence goes on along the minus strand of CM060967.1, from coordinate 4,137,606 downwards.
CGTATGACATTTTAATCAAAATCGTTACAGCCATTTTCAAGAAAATCAAAATTTTCCATGTAAAGGGTAGTTTAGGGTGGGGCTGTTTTCTTCAAAATCTTCGTGTCGCATCCTTGAAAGATATTACACTTAAATACCAACTTCGGTTTTTAACCTGCTTTTGGTTTTTTAGTTATACTGTCCACAGACCTTTTTCCAAAAACGCTTTTTTCTTTCTTTCTTTCTTTTTTTTTTTGTGTGTTTTTTATTAAGGGAGCCTCAAAACATATTTCCGGTGAAATCTCGACATCGAATTTTATGTCAATTTAATCCAAACCATTAGATTCATTTTTGAGAAAATCAAAACTTTCGAAAAATGCTTCATGCAAAGGGTAGCTTGGTGTGGCTGATTTTCTACATGTTACATTCTTGTAAGATGCTGAACTTAAGTACCTTCCGAATTTCATGTTTTAATGAACTTTTCGTGTTTTGAGTTCTGTTGTTTCCACACATGCGTAGGAGCATGCGCAGTGCAATGTTTGCTCTACTTCCTGCAAATACGGAATACGGGACATAGACAATCTACCACAACTTTTAGGTTATTAACTTTGAGTTTAAAAATTAAATGTCGCACTGAAGCCTTCACCGCGCACCTGTAGATGTCTCCAGCAGTAGCGGAAGAAACATCTAGAACTTCTCTCTCCGGAAGCTGACATAACAGCCCGAAAACAACTTTAATTCATGCCGTTGTGTTTTCGAGCATCCAAATTTGTAGAACTTTCTAATCGTGTTCCTAGCAAAGAATCGTGAATTTAGCTGTCGTGCGAAAACTTGAAAGTAGTGACGAAGCGAGGCAAAAATGTAGCAAGCTGCGAAATATGCGTGCGGAGAGAAGCGTAAAATAAGTAATGAATGTAGAACTAGAGTTACTGACCTAGGGTAAGGTTACCTACATAAAACGCACGTGTCCATTGATACTGCTTCAGGCACAAAAGCACAGTAATGTAATAAATTAATCAGTGTGGCACTACTTGCAGCTAATGTTTCAATTAGATCCGCCACTGACTTCCAGTTTTTCCGCTACAGATAAATGTGTTTATTGGACGAAAAACAATAATATTTAAATCGCCATGTTGGTGATCTGGTGCGGAAGAACCGGTTTCGATGTCTGGCTACTTGATCGATGTGCGCTCGGTACATCACGGCAAACAAAACAATAACGACGATCGCTCCAGTAATTAAGAGTTATAGCTCGGCGGCACTTTCCTTTCAAGTCAAGATATCAGGGCATTTCTTTTGTACACCTAGGTCCATTAGCAGCAGGCTACTACAGCACGTCACGTGGTCTACTAGCACCGGGTCTACTGGCACCAGGTCTACTGGTACCAGGTCTACTAGCAGCAGGTCTACTGGCAGCAGGTCTACTAGCAGCAGGTCTACTAGCAGCAGGTCTACTAGCAGCAGGTCTACTAGCAGCAGGTCTACTAGCACCGGGTCTACTGGCACCAGGTCTACTGGTACCAGGTCTACTGGTACCAGGTCTACTGGCAGCAGGTCTACTAGCAGCAGTCTAGTACTGCAGGTCACGTGGTCTACTGGTACCAGGTCTACTGGCAGCAGGTCCATTAGCAGCAGGCTACTACAGCACGTCACGTGGTCTACTAGCACCGGGTCTACTGGCACCAGGTCTACTGGTACCAGGTCTACTGGTACCAGGTCTACTGGCAGCAGGTCTACTAGCAGCAGTCTAGTACTGCAGGTCACGTGGTCTACTAGCACCGGGTCTACTGGCACCAGGTCTACTGCTACCAGGTCTACTGGCAGCAGGTCTACTAGCAGCAGGCTACTACAGCACGTCACGTGGTCTACTAGCACCGGGTCTACTGGCACCAGGTCTACTGGTACCAGGTCTACTGGCAGCAGGTCTACTAGCAGCAGGCTACTACAGCACGTCACGTGGTCTACTAGCACCGGGTCTACTGGCACCAGGTCTACTGGTACCAGGTCTACTGGTACCAGGTCTACTGGCAGCAGGTCTACTAGCAGCAGTCTAGTACTGCAGGTCACGTGGTCTACTGGCACCGGGTCTACTGGCACCAGGTCTACTGGTACCAGGTCTACTGGCAGCAGGTCTACTAGCAGCAGGCTACTACAGCACGTCACGTGGTCTACTAGCACCGGGTCTACTGGCACCAGGTCTACTGGTACCAGGTCTACTGGCAGCAGGTCTACTAGCAGCAGGCTACTACAGCACGTCACGTGGTCTACTAGCACCGGGTCTACTGGCACCAGGTCTACTGGCACCAGGTCTACTGGCAGCAGATCTACTACAGCACGTCACGTGGTCTACTAGCAGCAGGTCTACTAGCACCAGGTCTACTGGCAGCAGGCTACTACAGCACGTCACGTGGTCTACTAGCACCGGGTCTACTGGCACCAGGTCTACTGGCACCAGGTCTACTGGCAGCAGGCTACTACAGCACGTCACGTGGTCTACTAGCTCCGGGTCTACTAGCACCAGGTCTACTGGCACCAGGTCTACTAGCACCAGGTCTACTGGCACCGGGTCTACTAGCAGCAGGTCTACTAGCACCGGGTCTACTAGCACCAGGTCTACTGGCACCGGGTCTACTAGCAGCAGGTCTACTGGCACCGGGTCTACTAGCAGCAGGTCTACTAGCACCGGGTCTACTAGCACCAGGTCTACTGGCACCAGGTCCACTAGCATCAGGTCTACTGGCAGCAGATCTACTAGCAGCAGGTCTACTAGCAGCAGGTCTACTGGCACCAGGTCTACTAGCACCAGGTCTACTAGCAGCAGGTCTACTAGCACCAGGTCTACTAGCAGCAGGTCTACTAGCAGCAGGTCTACTAGCAGCAGGTCTACTAGCAGCAGGTCTACTAGCAGCAGTCTACTACTGCAGGTCACGTGGTCTACTGGCAGCAGGTCTACTACTGCAGGACTACTAGCACCGGGTCTACTAGCACCAGTTCTACTGGCAGCAGGTCTACTAGCAGCAGGTCTACTGGCAGCAGGTCTACTACTGCAGGACTACTAGCACCGGGTCTACTAGCACCAGGTCTACTGGCAGCAGGTCTACTAGCAGCAGGTCTACTAGCAGCAGGTCCATTAGCAGCAGGCTACTACAGCACGTCACGTGGTCTACTAGCACCGGGTCTACTGGCACCAGGTCTACTGGCAGCAGGTCTACTAGCAGCAGGTCTACTAGCAGCAGTCTACTACTGCAGGTCACGTGGTCTACTAGCACCGGGTCTACTAGCACCAGGTCTACTAGCAGCAGGTCTACTAGCAGCAGGTCTACTAGCAGCAGTCTACTACTGCAGGTCACGTGGTCTACTGGCAGCAGGTCTACTACTGCAGGACTACTAGCACCGGGTCTACTAGCACCAGGTCTACTGGCAGCAGGTCTACTAGCAGCAGGTCTACTGGCAGCAGGTCTACTACTGCAGGACTACTAGCACCGGGTCTACTAGCACCAGGTCTACTGGCAGCAGGTCTACTAGCAGCAGGTCTACTAGCAGCAGGTGCATTAGCAGCAGGCTACTACAGCACGTCACGTGGTCTACTAGCACCGGGTCTACTGGCACCAGGTCTACTGGCAGCAGGTCTACTAGCAGCAGGTCTACTAGCAGCAGTCTACTACTGCAGGTCACGTGGTCTACTAGCACCGGGTCTACTAGCACTAGGTCTACTAGCAGCAGGTCTACTAGCAGCAGGTCTACTAGCAGCACGTCACGTGGTCTACTGGCACCGGGTCTACTAGCACGAGGTCTACTGGTACCAGGTCTACTGGCAGCAGGTCTACTGGCACCAGGTCTACTAGCACCACGTCTACTAGCATCAGGCTACTACTGCAGGTCACGTGGTCTACTACCACCAGGTCTACTAGCACCAGGTCTGCTAGCACCACGTCTACTAGCACCAGGTCTACTAGCATCAGGTCTGCTAGCACCACGTCTACTAGCACCAGGTCTGCTAGCACCAGGTCTACTAGCACCAGGTCTACTATCACCAGGTCTACTAGCACCAGGTCTGCTAGCACCAGGTCTACTAGCACCAGGTCTGCTAGCACCACGTCTACTAGCACCAGGTCTACTAGCATCAGGTCTGCTAGCACCAGGACTACTAGCATCAGGTCTGCTAGCACCACGTCTACTAGCACCAGGTCTGCTAGCACCAGGTCTGCTAGCACCAGGTCTGCTAGCATCAGGTCTGCTAGCACCACGTCTACTAGCATCAGGTCTGCTAGCACCAGGTCTACTAGCACCACGTCTACTAGCACCACGTCTACTAGCACCAGGTCTACTAGCATCAGGTCTGCTAGCACCAGGTCTACTAGCATCAGGTCTGCTAGCACCAGGTCTGCTAGCATCAGGTCTGCTAGCACCACGTCTACTAGCACCACGTCTACTAGCACCAGGTCTACTAGCATCAGGTCTGCTAGCACCAGGTCTACTAGCACCAGGTCTGCTAGCACCACGTCTACTAGCATCAGGTCTGCTAGCACCAGGTCTACTAGCATCAGGTCTGCTAGCACCAGGTCTACTAGCATCAGGTCTGCTAGCACCAGGTCTGCTAGCACCACGTCTACTAGCATCAGGTCTGCTAGCACCAGGTCTACTAGCATCAGGTCTGCTAGCACCAGGTCTACTAGCATCAGGTCTGCTAGCACCAGGTCTACTAGCACCAGGTGTGCTAGCACCACGTCTACTAGCACCAGGTCTACTAGCACCACGTCTACTAGCACCAGGTCTACTAGCATCAGGTCTGCTAGCACCAGGTCTGGTAGCACCAGGTCTGCTAGCACCACGTCTACTAGCACCAGGTCTGCTAGCACCACGTCTGCTAGCACCAGGTCTACTAACATCAGGCTACTACTGCGGGTCACGTGGTCTACTACCACCAAGTCTACTAGCATCAAGTCTACTACCACCAGGTCTACTAGCACCAGACTACTAGCACCAGGTCTACTAGCACCAGGTCTACTAGCACCAGGTCTACTAGCACCAGGTCTGCTAGCACCACGTCTACTAGCACCAGGTCTACTAGCACCAGGTCTACTAGCACCAGGTCTACTAGCACCACGTCTACTAGCACCAGGTCTACTAGCACCAGGTCTACTAGCACCAGGTCTACTAGCACCAGGTCTACTAGCACCAGGTCTGCTAGCACCACGTCTACTAGCACCAGGTCTACTAGCGCCAGGTCTACTAGCATCAGGCTACTACTGCAGGTCTACTAGCACCACGTCTACTAGCATCAGGCTACTACTGCAGGTCACGTGGTCTACTACCACCAGGTCTACTAGCACCAGGTCTGCTAGCACCACGTCTGCTAGCACCAGACTACTAGCACCAGGTCTACTAGCATCAGGCTACTACTGCAGGTCTACTAGCACCACGTCTACTAGCACCAGGTCTACTAGCATCAGGCTACTACTGCAGGTCTACTAGCACCAGACTACTAGCATCAGGCTACTACTGCAGGTCACGTGGTCTACTACCACCAGGTCTACTAGCACCACGTCTACTAGCACCACGTCTACTAGCACCAGGTCTACTAGCATCAGGCTACTAGCATCAGGCTACTACTGCAGGTCTACTAGCACCAGACTACTAGCATCGGGCTACTACTGCAGGTCACGTGGTCTACTACCACCAGGTCTACTAGCACCACGTCTACTAGCACCACGTCTACTAGCACCAGGTCTACTAGCATCAGGCTACTACTGCAGGTCTACTAGCACCACGTCTACTAGCACCAGGTCTACTAGCACCAGGTCCACTACCACCAGGTCTACTAGCACCACGTCTACTAGCACCAGACTACTAGCACCAGGTCTACTAGCATCAGGCTACTACTGCAGGTCTACTAGCACCAGGTCTACTAGCACGAGGTCTACTAGCACCAGACTACTAGCATCAGGCTACTACTGCAGGTCTACTAGCACCAGGTCTACTAGCACGAGGTCTACTAGCACCAGACTACTAGCACCAGGTCTACTAGCATCAGGCTACTACTGCAGGTCTACTAGCACCAGGTCTACTAGCATCAGGCTACTACTGCAGGTCTACTAGCACCACGTCTACTAGCACCAGGTCTACTAGCACCAGGTCTACTACCACCAGGTCTACTAGCACCACGTCTACTAGCACCAGACTACTAGCACCAGGTCTACTAGCATCAGGCTACTACTGCAGGTCTACTAGCACCAGGTCTACTAGCACGAGGTCTACTAGCACCAGACTACTAGCACCAGGTCTACTAGCATCAGGCTACTACTGCAGGTCTACTAGCACCAGGTCTACTAGCATCAAGTCTACTACCACCAGGTCTACTAGCACCACGTCTTCTAGCATCAGGCTACTACTGCAGGTCACGTGGTCTACTACCACCAGGTCTACTAGCATCAAGTCTACTACCACCAGGTCTACTAGCACCACGTCTACTAGCATCAGGCTACTACTGCAGGTCACGTGGTCTACTACCTCCAGGTCTACTAGCACCAGGTCTGCTAGCACCACGTCTGCTAGCACCAGACTACTAGCACCAGGTCTACTAGCATCAGGCTACTACTGCAGGTCTACTAGCACCACGTCTACTAGCACCAGACTACTAGCACCAGGTCTACTAGCATCAGGCTACTACTGCAGGTCTACTAGCACCAGGTCTAGTGCAGGTCACTTGGTTACTTATTTGAATGTCACGAATTGCATTTATTAAGAATATTTCACGAATTAAAGGATGATGTGAAATGTTATTTAATTGTTATATTGTAAGTAGTAACCTCTTAAGAGAACATGTAGCATGAATATATGCATCGGCGTCCATTGGCACGGCCTACAACATTACCATATTAATGCTCCAAGTTGATAATGTCGCAACTGCAGTATCTGCTGTTGATTTATTCTTTGGTCGAACTGAATGCAAACATATTTCCTGTTGTATTCTGTGTTCTGAGGTTTCACTCTACGAATTGTTTCATCTACTTCAGCATTGGATAAGGGAGTAACAGCCATATTTGACATTTGAATAGCGACTCTGTCGCGTCAAATGACGTCAGCTGTTGCGCATGTGTAGCACAGTGCAGCTAGTTTCTCTAATCTCATCATAACGTAACACAAGTACACGAGGTGATAAATAAAATTCAGAGGAGGTGATAATGAAATGAAATGATGATCTTTTAGCAGATGCACGCTGCCATTGGTTGAAATTTGAAATTGTTATCCACATGATTGTTTGATTTCTACCAAGTGACGTAAGAGTGAAATAGTGAGGTGAAGTTAACTAGAGTGATGTCATATAGGTGATAAGGCTCGTTGGGAAGTGCTAGTGCATTGGCCAGTGCCAGGGTGTAACGCCACTGACCGTGGGAACCCGGACAGCTGCACTGCCAGCCAGCATCTTGTGTTTTAATTGCAATGCTACCGCACCTGGGTACGTACATATCTCCATATTCCTTCACTCCTTACGTAACTTTCCCAATCATACTGACTCCTTACAAACACTGTCTACTTCATGATAATACAGATAAACATTTATACAAATTTTCTTTTGCTTAATTTTCTTTTACGTGATAGTCAAATATTTTAAGAGCCGGTCACTTTGTGCTGACATTGAAATTACATTCTCTTTGTGTTGCCAAGTGATAAAATAATGAATAACAACTTCCCTTTAGGAAAAGTTTAAGTATTGGAAAATTGAACCACATAACAAGAAAATGTGCTAAATATAAACTATTTAAACGCAGGTATTTCATATATTATTTTCTCTACTGGTAAGTATCCACCCAAAAATTCATGGCGACATCTCACCGGAAATATATGTTTTGAGATCCCCCTGAATCCAAAAAAGGCATTTTTAGAAAAAGGTGTGTGTGTGTGTGTGTCTGTGTGTGTCTGTGGACAGCATAACTCAAAAACAAAAAGTCGGTTAAAAAACCAAAGTTGGTATTTAAGTTTAATGTCTTTCAAGGATGCGACATAAAGATTTTGAAGAAAATAGCCCCACCCTAAACTACCCTTTACATGGAAAATTTTTCGAAAATTTTTATTTTCTTGAAAATGGCTCTAACGATTTGTATATCTTGAATTTTCTGGCTGTAGCCCCTGTAGTCGTATTTACTATGGACGAGTTTTGCATAACTGGTAAACCATTAGAGATAGACCAAATCATACTACACAAAAAATGTAGATCTTGCTAAAATACACAATTTATGTCCAAATAAATTTTCTTGTAGGTTGAACCATTTCCGAGATATTCCTTGTTAAGAGTTTCGGAAAACTTAGAACTTTCGTGAAATGGAGCATCGCTGTTCATTTTTTATATGTTAAGTGTGCAAAGAGAACGGAATCTCAAAGCTTTAAAAGATTTGACTATCGCACAAAGCCTACCGTATTCCCATATTCCCCTTGTACCTACAAGGAAATAAGCAATAAGATAATTTGTACAAATGTTTATCTCAACTAACATGAAGAAGATATAGGAATAAGAGTTTGTAAGAATGGTTAGTACAAGAGTAGAGAAAGTCATGTGAGTGCAACACATCAGATTTTTGTGTAGTAATATTTTGTATATCTCTTACAGTTTATCAGTTATACAAAAGTCATTTAGAATGAAGAGAACTTCAGAGAATATTCACAGAAAATTGGACACATACATTTAATTCTTCATGAAAATATGTTAAATATATGGTATTTTAATGGCAATCATTAGAAAAGTTTTGAGAATATAAATTTTTTCAAATTTTTCAAAGTTGGGTGGGGATTTTCATGAAAATCTACGTGTTGTATGCGTTAAAGAAGCTTACACACTAGTTTTAGTATCTAACCAACCCCTTGAGTTATACTGAAATCTTTCGAAACACTTTTGATGCAGTCAGGGAGCTCAAAACGTGCCTGCTGGTGAAAGCTCGATATGGAATGCAATACTTCCTTAAGCCACTATGTAAGCGCGTGGTAGCTGCAGACCTGATCGTTTGTAGGCGCCTCTCGAAGCCATGTGCCGAAATAGCTCAGTTGGGAGAGCGTTAGACTGAAGATCTAAAGGTCCCTGGTTCGATCCCGGGTTTCGGCATACGTTTTTATTCTCCTCCAATTTACTTCGCAAATATAGTAAACTATGGCAAAAAACGAAATAGGGCCTAAACCGCTCACATAACATGTTTCTTTTTTTTTTTTTTGTTTTTTTTTTTTTTTTTTTGTTTTTTCTCCTTGTGTAATTTTTGGAGCGGTTAGTTTATTAGCAATGCGTTATCTTATATTTTAGCCAAAATTAGAAAAATCATATATTTGTGAACTTAAAAAATAAACTAAAATTTATTTAGCCAAAATGTAGTATACCGCTAAATTGGCAATGCGTCAAAGCGCCTCGTTATTTATCAAAACATTTACATAAATATTTCATAAAACAAATAATTTTAGAGGATTTTTTTTGGTACAAAACAGAACGGCATTAATTGTGAAATATTTATAATTGCAGATTTAAAATTTACAAAAGTTCTTGGATTCAATTTTACTTTGTCCTTAAAGTAAAGGGTCGATTGACTTTTCTTTTCATGATCACAACAATAAATGCAAGATTCATCAACAGTAACGATATTCCAAACCAAATTTGAAGTGCCGTCTTGGAATTTTTCCAGAGTTTTTCTGCACCAATCAATACGTTGTTGTTTGAGTAGTCAGTTTATGTGGAATACATGGACAACACGTCTAACTGTTGATGTAAAATGTTTTGTATTTGGCTCATATCAATGTCGTCCTAATAAATTCATAACATGTCCGTCAAACATTGCTCCAACAGTGACAACAGTTCTTGGGCCTCCGCCCTTCCTTCACGAAATTCATCACTTAAAAGAGGGGGGGGGGGGGACGATCATAACCAGGAAATGTTCTCTAGTCAAAAGGATGCAAGTTTTTTACCTGGAAGGAATATTCAAAGTACGCACTATGAAGGTCGGGCGGTCGGTGGGTGTCTCTGGGCTGAGTGAGTGAGTGAGTGAGTGAGAGTGAAGCCTTCCAAGTCAAGATGGACGAAGGGAAATCCAATATCGCCGCCATTTCTCCAGGGACGTTCAACTGTTTCTCAGTGTTGGTATAGTAATACTGAAAGCCTTGAAGTTACATGTTGTTTTTAATTGAAATAAATTGTACAGACTTCAAGTGTGAGTGTTATTGGAAATATCAATGCAACACTCCAGTCACGTCGCCTTTCTGTCTTTATCTCCTATAATTTGTCATATAAAGCGTAAAGAGGGACAAGTGGCATTCTGTGACATCCACACAGATGTATGGCGGCTGAGATCGTGGTCAGAGGACCACAGAGACGTGCGGTAGTCTCTAACAAGTGTTGATCCCGTGTGCAGTTTGGCCGCCTTCTTTGAGAAACCCTTATAATAGTTTTACAACACGGGCCCTTCCTCCTGCAGTCGTTTATGCAGAGCTGCAACATCTTGTCAGGACCCTCTGCAGCTAATGCGACAGAATGTTGGCAATAGAGACTCACATATAGGCTTGTTATTGGTGTCGAAGGACAGACATAGTAGTTGTGGATGAACTCTCCAAGTATCCACATTCATAAGAGGACAGCGACCACACAACACCACCTAGTGCCAAGAATAACACTTTCTAAGCGCTATACCCCACGTACCTGAAGGACGATAAGGAAATGGAATAAAGAAAATAAATACCGGAGGTACTGTATTCGCCCCTTTGATTTTCTCAAAAATGGCTCTAACGGTTTTTATTAAAATGCCATATGCCTAAGATATTTTCATCACAAATGATGAAATATTGTATTTATACAACAAAATCTGTATTAAAAGGTAAACATTTAATGCAATTTGGAAGGCACCTTGTCCCGACAAGATTTGCAGTTCTGACTCCGTTCTTTTGTTTTAGGCTACGCTGACGTCACAGAAACAAGATGGAGTTTTAAAGCCAGTCAATAGGTAAATACATTTCAAATAGATGACCATCGCTTCATGGTAATAATAATAACTAATAATCATCATTTGTAAGTAGAACAAAGTATGTATTGAGAAGTGAGTAGATATTATGTAGTTTATCCCTAATCCGTGAGGAAGGGATCGAACTGGGACCTGGCGTGTAGACTTGGCTTCCTTGCCAGTGTAACTGAGAGTCATTCCAGGTAATTAGGGACTTAAGAGGATTTGGATTCCCCTTAAACTAGGCAACCTTTCAGTCGCTGATTGAATTTGGTGCAGTGTTGGGTCAGGTTGAGGCAGGCGATATTGCAACATTCACATCACTTTCTCTACTCACTCATCTACAAACTATCCCTACAAATCATTATTCCTTTTTGTACTTCCTATTACGTAAAGCCATAGTCAGCTGTTTGGAATTCCGATTGTCGTGTATTTTAGCAAGATCTGCATTTTTTGTAAAGTAAGATTTGGTCTATCTCTAACGGTTTACCAGTTATGCAAAAGTCCTCCAGAGTAAATACGACTACAGGGGCTATAGCCAGAAAATTCAAGATATACATTTCATTTGTCATCAAAATATCTCAAACATATGGCATTTTAATCAAAATCGTTAGAGCCATTTTCAAGAAAATGAAAATTTTCGAAAAATGTTCCATCTAAAGGGTAGTTTAGGGTGGAGCTATTTTGTTCAAAATCTTTGTGTCGCATCCTTGAAAGACATTAAACTTAAATACCAACTTTGGTTTTTAACCTACTTCTCGTTTTTGAGTTATTCTGTCCACAGACACACACACACACACACACACACACACACACACACACACACACACACACACACACACACACACACACACACACACACACGGACCTTTTTTCAAAAAATGCCTATTTTGGATTCAGGGAGTCTCAAAACATATATTTCCGGTGAAATCTCGACATCGAAGTTTTGGGCGGAATACAATACTTCCTTTTACTTACCAGTAGAGAAAATAAAAACGATAGCTGGTTAAAATTAAAGTTATCGTATGTTTATGTTTAAGATATTTTTGTGACATATCAACGTATAGTATATGTTGAACAGTGTGTGAAGTTCTCTTCGTTCTGAATGACTTTTGTGTAACAGAGAGAAGAGACAAGGATGTGAGACAGACAGGGGTGTGTATGGAACACGTTTGTACATCCCTAGTTTTGTCGCCAACTCGAGACCAATAAAAAGTGTTTATAGAGGCAATAACTTGCCGCATACACTCACTGTGTAATAGATTCTTTTATGTTATGTCGTAAAAGTCTGATACAACCCCCCTCCCCTCCCCTTTCCTCTCACACAGTGCTACCAATATGTCAGTAACAACGTGTTCAAGGAGGGGGTTGCTTGTTCTGATTTACTTTCATTACCTAATTAACAAAACAAAACCCACGTGCTCCTGCAACATAGATAATGGATAATTGCTTTCACACTGTCTTGTAAACGACAGTCACGTGACCAAGTCACACACATAGGTGCCTTAGGTATAAGACGAATAAGTAACTGACCTTTCCGTCCCAGCTCTGTCCAAGACAGCCATTTATTTTTTGAGAGTTATCTATTTCCGAGATATTCTCGGTATTGGTTTCAATTTTCCATTTATTATACTTTCCTCGTATAGAAAGTGGTTCTTCGTTTCTTAAAGAAAATTAGCAATAAGTGTTTGTAAGAATAGTTAGTATAAGAGTGAGAAGAGAATGTCATGTGAACATAGCACATCAGACGTTTTGTATAGTAATATTTTGTATATCCCTTACAGTTTATCAGTTATACGAAAGTCGTTCAGAATGAAGAGAACTTCAGAGAATAGTCACAGAAAATTCAACATATCTATTTCATTTGCCACAAACATATCTTAAATATATCATATATATTTAAACGAGCAATTCTTGTACACACACACACACACACACACACACACACACACACACACACACACACACATACACACACACATATACACACACATACACACACACATACACACACACACACACACACACACACACACACACACACACACACACACATATATATATATATATATATATATATATATATATATATATATATATATATATATATATTCCGCGCAACTTGGAAACGGATCTAACGATTTTGATCACATTTTGTAATCCGATATGGTTTTGCTTTTTAAGTTCATCTATATAGGTGTAATTCCCGAAAAAAACGCGATTTTACATTAAAAATAACATTTTTTATTCCCGCTTCTACAGAGCAATTCTTGTATATATATTCCCGGTATTTCAGAAACGGGTCTAAAGATTTGGTTAAATTTTTGTATACATGCATATTACATTCACAGCGTTTTCTCTACTCACTTTTAGGTAACACATTCACATCTCTTTCTCTACTCACTCTTCTATAAACAATTTTCCATAAAAACGTGGTTTTGCACCAAAAAACATTTTTATCCGCACATTTAAAATAAGTCATACCATGTTCTATATGTTTGAAATACAAATGCTATTACATTCACACTGTTTTCGCCTCTCACTTTTAGGCAACACATTCATATCTCTTTTCTACTCACTCTTCTACAAATAAGTCATATGAAAGTGTAAACTCCGAAACAGAAAAGAAGAAGACGGGAATGTGTAATATGAAGGTAGAACTATTGGAGAATACTAACGAGCGACTGGCTAGAGTAAAGGAAGCCATCACTGGACGGAAAGATAAAGGCCCTTGGCGAATGTGTTAATGCCCTGGAGTCAATCGCAGCAGCAAAGAACTGAACTCCATAATGGAACAAATGCTCAACGAAAACATAAAACTGGGTGGATATCTATGGGGGAGGCCTGCGTTCAGCAGTAGACGTTTTACAGCTGAAATGATGGTGTTTATGAAATATTTGTATCTTGGAAATTACTGTTCACAATTGCGGCGAAAAATGTTATTCAGTTAACGTTTTGACTTTCAGTTTATCTAAATAGGTATCTTCTCCCACAAAAAACAGGATTTCAGAAAAACAGAGGCGTAAAACGCCGAGCGAAGCTCGGTCGCCCAGGTACTGGTATTTGAATCAAAGGCGTTAGAACCATTTTTGATAAAATCAAAATTTTCGAAAAATGTACCATGTAAAGTGTAACCTGGATGGGGGATTTTCATGAAAATCTTCGTGACGCATTCTTGGAATGTGCTGGACTTTATCACAATTTGGAATTAACAAGCTTTTTGTTCACACACACACACACACACACACACACACACACATATACACACATACACACCACACACACACGCACATACACACACACTCACACACACATACACACACATACACACACGGACATGCACATACACACATACACACACACTCACACACATACATACACACCACATACACACACACACGCATACACACACGCACACACGCATACACACACGCATACACACATACACACACGCATACACACATACACACGCATACACACATACACACACACGCATACACACATACACACACACGCGCGCGCACACACACACACACACACACGCGCGCGCACACACACACACACGCATACACACATACACACACGGCCCTTTTATATAAACAATGCTTTATTTTAGATTTAGATGTCCTGAAACATGTGCTTCTGATAAAATAGGAATGCATATCATGGTATTGTGTTCAGGAGTGTTTCAGGATGATAAACATTGCCAATATGAGATGAACACAGTGGAAAGCAAAAAGCAAAAGCAATTTGTCCATTGTTTTACCAAGGTTTACAGGTGCAGTAATTTGAATATGTTTTAGCAAATGAAGGTGGAAGGGCGGATGATGCAGCACTAGAAGCGGGCCTTACTCAGGTTACAGGGTTTCACGAAATTTAATACTGTGGGCAGTTTCGATTTTCAGGAGGCCTAGACGCCGTTCGTTCGTTCGTTCACATTTCTCACGCAGTTTATCGCCGAACACCATTCACTGACCATGTGATAATGTTCCATCACAAAGTTCGTATTTAAGTTTAATATGTTTCAAGAATATGTACGTCAGAAATATTTTGAAGAAAATTCCCCCACCCTAAACTACCCTTTACATAGAAAATTTAGATTTTCTTGAAAATGGCTTAATGATTTTCATTAAAATGTCATATGTTTGAGATATTTTATGACAAACGAAAAGTATACCTTGAATTTTCTGGCTACAGCCTATGTAGTCGTATTTACTCTAGAAGACTTTTGCATAACTGGTAAACCGTTACAGATAGACCAAATCATACTATACAAAAAATGTAGATATTGCTAAAATACATAATTTATATCTAAATAAAGTTTTTCGTAGAGTGAATCATTTCGTAGATATTCCTTGTTATTTATGTGAGTTTTGGAGAACTTACACTTCTGCGAAATGGAACATCGTTATTTATTTTTTATGTTAGCCGTGTAAAGAGAACCGAACTTGAAACATTTAAAAGATTTGACTATTGCTCAAAGTCTACTGTTTTCCCATATATATATTCCGCGCAACTTTGAAACGGGCCTAACGATTTCGATGACATTTTGTGTTCAGATAGGGTTTTGCTTTTTAAACTTATCTATAGATGCTATAGGTGTAATTGCTGAAAAAGCGTGATTTTACGCGTAACAGTCACATTTAGTCTAAACCTTATTTGGGGCATAATTTCGATTTCAGCAAACGAGCTAGCGTTTTAAAGTCCCTTTCCAGGGCTATCAGAAAGTTGACCTAGCTATATTAGCTCGTCTCGTCTACATGTTTCAAATAGAAATACAACGTATCACATTCATACTACTTTCTCTACTCAACTTTGTTATACGTAACAATTTCCATGTCATTGTGTATCGTTCATCAGCGCCAAAACCGGTTGTTGCCATGAAAATTGCCACATCTAAGTGTTTTTTATGGAAGTAAAACTCGACAAAGATCTTCCCAAAAATCCAATTTCAAATTGCCTTAAAAACACTGCTTCATTAACTTACCTTCTATATCTATAATCCACTAGGTTTCATTTTTTGTGGAATCCATTTTACCACACAACGTAATACGTTCACATGGTTTTCTCTACTACCTTTTCTTTTCCTTGAATGCCGAGCGAAGCCTGATCGCCCAGGTACTATATGTAGGTACAGATACAACAGTGTTTTAACAAAACTTGGAGACAGACAGAAATTTAACAGTACGTTATAATATCTCTTATAGTTTATCAGTTATACAAAAGTCGTTATTCAGAATGAAGAGAACTTCAGAAAATATTCACAGAAAATTGAAGATATACATTTCATTTGTTATAAAAGTCTTAAACATTATATCACTTTAATCAAAATCCTTTGAGCCATTTTTAAAAGCGTAATTTGTGGAACAGGTTTTCCTGAAAATCTTTGTCTCAATGCCAAGTTTGGTATTCAAACGACTTCGGGTTTTTCAGTTAATACTGTTCACACACACACTCACACACACACACACACATACACACACACATACACACTCTCACACACACACACACTTACACACTCACACACACACACAGAGTCGGACATGTATAATAATAATAATAATAATAATAATAATAATAATAATAATAATAATAATAATAATAATAATAATAATAATAATAATAATAATAATAATAATAATAATAATAATAATAATAATAATAATAATAATAATAATAATAATAATAATAATAATAATAATAATAATAATAATAATAATAATAATAATAATAATAATAATAATAATAATAATAATAATAATAATAACAACAATAATAATAACAATAACAACAATAGCAATAACGGCGATAATAAATTGATTGTAATTGTTTTGGTGCTGGACACACACAGCTGCTGGAGCAATAATACGCAGCCCTTTTTATCCAGGGAGAGAAAAAAATTCAAATCATTACAGTAGACGTACGTTAAAAGTGGCGAGAGATGTCGCTAAGGTCGACTGTTGCATGGCATAGTGATGGGAATGTGGGCCTTAGCGACGGTAAGGGTCATATACATGTAGATTTGAATACAGAGACAAGGACAGAGAACACGCTGGATGCTGGGGGAGGTATTCAAATAATGAGGAGTGGCGTCAGGCGGCCATGCATGTGCACCGGGACCACAACCCGGGGACTCGAACCCGGTATGCGAGCCACGCACGTATTGGCACGTGAAAGAATTTTCATTACGTGACCCCCAAGGCAGTGTTTTACCAAATCCTCGGTTGGTATTGCTGCTTCCTGCATTATCAACCGACACTACTTCATGTAGAAATGATTCTACGCGTTAGTCAGATCTAGGGGAATATGAGAATACAGTCATGTCTCTTAAGAACTAGTTGCTATGTGATGTCTTTGCATAGCTGAGGTGATGACTATGAGATCCGGGCTTGTAGGCCGTGGTCTAGAAGGCATCCGCGTGTTACCCTGATGATGCCAAGCGCAGTACTTGGCGAAACGTTGGTATCTACGAGAAGCCTGGAAGAACTAAACATACACCGCCTGTGAAAGCCTAACTTTCCCATCAGCGTCGCCGGTGTGTCGGAAGTTTGTCCCGTAGGAGTTCTTTTACGTGCCAGTAAATCTACTGACATGGAGCTGTCGGTTTCGGTTTGGGCCGGACTTGAACCCGCGACCTTGGGATCAGTAGGCCGGCGTCTAACCAACTGAGTCACCCAGACCAATCAGCTACAAGATGTATATCTTTTTGTAGTGATATTTTGTGTAAGATCGCTTACAGTTTATCAGTTATACACAAGTCATTCAGAATGAAGAGAACTTCAGAGAATATTCACAGAAAATTGAGCACATACATTTCATTTGCCATGGGAATATCTTAAACATGCATGCATGAAGTGGAGTTTTTTCTTCAAAATCTTCAAAATCTCTTTCTGAAAATATCATGTTTAGAGTCGTGTTCGCAGAACGTGTATTTCTGATTACCTCTCTAAATCGAACTTTTGGAAGTTATTATAAATATTGTATGGCGTACTGAGTTGAGACTACACGTGGGGTGTGCAGGACTCGAACCCGTGCTATTGTTGCCCCCCCCCCCTCCCCTCCCCTTGCACTTCTCCGCGACCCTCACAGAGAAGATGTCACGTCAACACCAGAGAGATGATATGTATACACAAGTGGTGCTTTGGTATGTCAAGATGGAGTTATGTAAGGCTGGGGTCGCGTCCCAATCTGCGTACTTTCCCATTCGCCCGTCAAATGCGGCAATAGCTACTACCAGTTATTAGAGAAAGTATTGCAGGATCCCGAGATTTCATTGAACATGTTTTCGAGGCTGATACAAAATGTTATTTTTATAAAAGCTGTGTATAAGTTTGCAGCAAGTTCCAAAGATGCGACGTAAAACTTTCACACGAAATACCCCTCACCATGTTATTCTTTACATAGAATTTTTATGAAAGTTTTCTTTTTTCTCAAAAGTAACTAACTTTTTATTAAATTTCCAAACGTTCCATATCTCATCATGAAAACTATGATGTGCTACACTCACATGACTTTCTCTAACCATTCTCACAAACTCTTATTCCTATATCTTCTTCGTGTTAGTTGAGATAAACATTTGTTTTTTTCCTTGTAGGTACAAGGGGAATATGGGAATGCAGTAAGATTTGAGCGATAGTCAAATTTTTTAAAGCTTTCAAATCCCGTTCTCTTTGCACGGCTAACATATAACAAAATGAATAACCACCTTCCATTTCACGAAAGCTTGTTTTCCAAACTTCGTATAAATAACAAGGAATATCTCCGAAATGGTTCACTCTACAAAAATTTAATTGGTCATAAATTGCTTTTTTAGCAAAATCTAAATTTTTTGTATAGTAAAATTTGGTCTATCTCTTATGGTCTACCAGTTATTCAAAAGTCATCCAGCGTAAACAGGACTACATAGGCTGTAGCCAAAATTCAAAATATACCTTTCATTTGTCATAAAAATATTTTAAACATATGGCATTTTCATCAAAATCTTCGTGTCGCATCCTTGAAAGATATAAACTTAAATACTACCTTTGGTTTTTAACCTGCTTTTCGTTTTTAAGTTATACAATCCACAGACTGACAGACACACACGCACCTTTTTCTGAAAATGCTTTTTTTTTTTTTTTTTTTTTTTTTTTTTTTTTTTTTTATTCAGGGCCCTCAAAACATATATTTGCGGTGAAATCTCGATATCTAATTTTTGGGTGGAATACAATAGTTTCTGTACTTACTATACGTACTAGAAAAGGTAAAAATGAAGTACTTATATTGGAAATAAACGATAATGGAGAGAGAAAGCAATAGTAGTGTAAGAAAGTCATTTTACTTTCTCTTCCATGTTCATAGTAAGTATTCCACTCAAATATTTTATAACGATATTTCGCTAAAAATGTACGCTTTTAGGTCTCCTAAGCAGTTTTAGAAATAAAGTCATGTCTGTGAACAAGTCGGTTAAATACCAAAGTTGGTTTTAAATTAAGCGTCTCAAGGTGAACTTTCCAATACTTTTCTGAAACAGGAAGTCATTGTATTTTAATCTCCTGAGCTGCGAAGAGTATAAAATGTCAAAGCTATCATATAGCGATCAGTTCTTAAAACATTTGACTATCACTTAAGTATACTGTATTGCCATATTCCCCTTGTACCTACAAGAACGTTAGCAATAAGATGATTTGTACAAATGTTTATCTCAACTAACACTAAGCAGACAGAAGAATCGTTAGTATGAGAGTGAGTAGAGAAGGCCATGTGAATGTTACGTGACATATGGCACTTTTGCAGGAAGTTCCATCTTGGCCATGAACTGCCAACCTGATAGTCTCATTTGTTGTTTTATTTGTGTGGACAATAAGGTGTTTCTAACACTATTCAACCCCCCCCCCCCTTGGTAAGGGTTGCAAGGTCAAGGTCTTCACCCCGTCAGCCAACTGTTATTGCCAGACTGTACAGTGTGGCACAATCATAACTTACCTTTATCAACCCTCTTTACTTTTCAAACAGATCAATCATCTCGTACAAAATTAATGAAATTACTTTCTCTACTCTTGTACTAACCATTCTCACAAACTCTTATTCCTATATCTTCTTCGTGTTAGTTGAGATAAACATTTGTACAAATTATCTTATTGCTTATTTCCTTGTAGGTACAAGGGGAATATTAGAATACAGTAGACTTTGTGCGATAGTCAAATCTTTTAAAGCTTTGAGATTCCGTTCTCTTTGCACGCTTAACAATTTAAAAAATGAACAACGATGTTCCACTTCACTAAAGTTTTAAGTTTTCCGAAAGTCACACACTTAACAAGGAATAGCTCCGAAATGGTTCACGCTACAAGAAAATTTACATAAATTGTGTATTTTAGCAAGATCTACATTTTTTGTGCAGTATGATTTGGTCTATCTTTAGCAGTTGTGCAAAAGTCGTCCAGAATAAATACGACTACAGGGGCTATAGCCAGAAAATTCAAGATATGCATTCGATTTGTCATAAAAATATCTCAAACATAATGACATTTTAATCAAAATCGTTGGAGCCATTTTTGAGAAAATTAAAATTCTCGAAAACTTTTTCATGTAAATGGTAGTTTAGGGTGGAGTAATTTTCTTCAAAATCTTCGTTTCGTATCCTTGAAAGATATTTTTATTCCATGGTCCTCAAAACATACATTTCCGGTGAAAACGCCACATCGAAATTTTTTGTGTAATATAATACTTCGCCTACTTACTAAGACTCAAGGTTCTTTTACATGGCGAAAATGTACCACCGGCTTTATCTCCCTTCCATACGCTAAAGATTGCATCACTCTTTGCTGAGTTTGAAGCCAGCACCTCCGGAGATGTGGACTTGTTTTCTGAAGAATCTCTCTAACAATTTTAATTAAAATGTCATGTGTAGGATATTTTCATGACAAATTAAATGTATCTGTTGAATTTTCTGTGAATATTTTCTGAAGCCTGTTCATTCTGAACGACTTTTGTATAATTTTCAGTAGCAAAGGAAACAAAACTTCTTACAGGAAGTTACACTCACATGACTTTCTCTGCTCACTCTTATACAAACTGTTATTCTTCTCGCCGCTTATATAGGTACGATGTGAATATGAGAATACAGTAAACTTAGTGAGAGTTAAAAGTTTTAAGAAGTGGTCACTATGTGATTGCATGTTCAGGTTTAGGGTGTAATTAGGGAATATGGATATGAAGGCCGAGAGATGATGTCCCCAGTGCTCGGAGAAGTACCGCGGGCGGGCGGGCGGGCGGGCGGGCGGGCCAACCGGACCATGTTGCCACATTTCTTTCCCGCCTTTCTCATCTCAACTCGTTCCCTTCGTCCTCACTAAACACATTCTCCCACTCAAATTAGCGCTGATCTGCACAAATAACAAACTATAACCCGCCCCTGTGGTGTGGAGATAGCGCGTATGCTAAAAGGTCCCCAGTTCAAATCTCTTACTTAAATGAGATGTTTCCCCTTACCGTGAAAGATAAAGCAGAAGAAAAACAAAATCTGGTGTGTTACACTCACATGACTTTCTCTACTCGTGCACTAACCATTCTTACAAACTCTTATTCCTATATCTTCTTCGTGTTAGTTGACTTAAACATTTGTACAACTTAACTTCTTACATACTTCCTTGTAGGTACAAGGGGAATATGGGAATACAATGGATTTGACCGATAGTAAAGTATAACTTTTTCAAAACACAAATAACAAGGAATATCTCCCAAATTGTTTACTTTACAAAAAAATATTAGCCATAAATTCTGTGTTTTGGCAAGATCTATATTTTTTGTACAGTAATATTTTGTGTATCTTTTACAGTTTATCAGTTATACAAAAGTAATCCAGAGTAAACAGTCCTACAGGGGCCATAGCCACCTACATTTCATATCATCCTCTTCCTCACTCTCATACTGACCACTTCACTCTGTCTGTCTGGTACATATGTTCGTCTGTTTCCCCCACCACTCATTCCACCAACTGCTTCATCATCACCCACATTTCATATCATCCTCTTCCTCACTCTCATACTGACCACTTCACTCTGTCTGTCTGGTACATATGTTCGTCTGTTTCCCCCACCACTCATTCCACCAACTGCTCCATCATCACCTACATTTCATATCATCCTCTTCCTCACTCTCATACTGACCACTTCACTCTGTCTGGTACATATGTTCGTCTGTTTCCCCCACCACTCATTCCACCAACTGCTCCATCATCACCTACATTTCATATCATCCTCTTCCTCACTCTCATACTGACCTCTTCACTCTGTCTGGTACATATGTTCGTCTGTTTCCCCACCACTCATTCCACCAACTGCTCCATCATCACCTACATTTCATATCATCCTCTTCCTCACTCTCATACTGACCACTTCACTCTGTCTGGTACATATGTTCGTCTGTTTCCCCCACCACTCATTCCACCAACTGCTCCATCATCACCTACATTTCATATCATCCTCTTCCTCACTCTCATACTGACCACTTCACTCTGTCTGGTACATATGTTCGTCTGTTTCCCCCACCACTCATTCCACCAACTGCTCCATCATCACCTACATTTCATATCACCCTCTTCCTCACTCTCATACTGACCACTTCACTCTGTCTGGTACATATGTTCGTCTGTTTCCCCCACCACTCATTCCACCAACTGCTCCATCATCACCTACATTTCATATCATCCTCTGCCTCGCTCTCATACTGACCACTTCACTCTGTCTGTCTGGTACATATGTTCGTCTGTTTCCCCCACCACTCATTCCACAAACTGCTCCATCATCACCTACATTTCATATCATCCTCTTCCTCACTCTCATACTGACCACTTCACTCTGTCTGGTACATATGTTCGTCTGTTTCCCCCACCACTCATTCCACAAACTGCTCCATCATCACCTACATTTCATATCATCCTCTTCCTCACTCTCATACTGACCACTTCACTCTGTCTGGTACATATGTTCGTCTGTTTCCCCCACCACTCATTCCACAAACTGCTCCATCATCACCTACATTTCATATCATCCTCTGCCTCGCTCTCATACTGACCACTTCACTCTGTCTGTCTGGTACATATGTTCGTCTGTTTCCCCCAGCACTCATTCCACCAACTGCTCCATCATCACCTACATTTCATATCATCCTCTTCCTCACTCTCATACTGACCACTTCACTCTGTCTGGTACATATGTTCGTCTGTTTCCCCCACCACTCATTCCACCAACTGCTCCATCATCACCTACATTTCATATCATCCTCTTCCTCACTCTCATACTGACCACTTCACTCTGTCTGTCTGGTACATATGTTCGTCTGTTTCCCCCACCACTCATTCCACCAACTGCTCCATCATCATGTACATTTCATATCATCCTCTTCCTCACTCTCATACTGACCACTTCACTCAGTCTGGTACATATGTTCGTCTGCTTCCCCCACCACTCATTCCACCAACTGCTCCATCATCACCTACATTTCATATCATCCTCTTCCTCACTCTAATACTGGCCACTTCACTCTGTCTGTCTGGTACATATGTTCGTCTGTTTCCCCCACCACTCATTCCACCAACTGCTCCATCATCACCTACATTTCATATCATCCTCTTCCTCACTCTCATACTGACCACTTCACTCTGTCTGTCTGGTACATATGTTCGTCTGTTTCCCCCACCACTCATTCCACCAAATGCTCCATCATCACTTACATTTCATATCATCCTCTTCCTCACTCTCATACTGACCACTTCACTCTGTCTGTCTGGTACATATGTTCGTCTGTTTCCCCCACCACTCATTCCACCAACTGCTCCATCATCACCTACATTTCATATCATCCTCTTCCTCACTCTCATACTGACCACTTCACTCTGTCTGTCTGGTACATATGTTCGTCTGTTTCCCCCACCACTCATTCCACCAACTGCTCCATCATCACCTACATTTCATATCATCCTCTTCCTCACTCTCATACTGACCACTTCACTCTGTCTGGTACATATGTTCGTCTGCTTCCCCCACCACTCATTCCACCAACTGCTCCATCATCACCTACATTTCATATCATCCTCTTCCTCACTCTAATACTGGCCACTTCACTCTGTCTGTCTGGTACATATGTTGGTCTGTTTCCCCCACCACTCATTCCACCAACTGCTCCATCATCACCTACATTCCATATCATCCTCTTCCTCACTCTCATACTGACCACTTCACTCTGTCTGGTACATATGTTCGTCTGCTTCCCCCACCACTCATTCCACCAACTGCTCCATCATCACCTACATTTCATATCATCCTCTTCCTCACTCTAATACTGGCCACTTCACTCTGTCTGTCTGGTACATATGTTCGTCTGTTTCCCTCACCACTCATTCCACCAACTGCTCCATCATCACCTACATTCCATATCATCCTCTTCCTCACTCTCATACTGACCAGTTTACTCTGTCTGATACATATGTTCGTCTGTTTCCCCCGCCACTCATTCCACCAACTGCTGCATCATCACCTACATTCCATATCATCCTCTTCCTCACTCTCATACTGACCAGTTTACTCTGTCTGATACATATGTTCGTCTGTTTCCCCCGCCACTCATTCCACCAACTGCTGCATCATCACCTACATTCCATATCATCCTCTTCCTCACTCTCATACTGACCAGTTTACTCTGTCTGATACATATGTTCGTCTGTTTCCCCCGCCAGACATGTGACTCCAGGCACTGGCTAGGGGGTGTTAGTCCTCCATACAGGGAGGCAATCCGATAAAGACGAAGAAGTAAACCGTAAAAGACACACAAAATATTTCCTTTTTCTGTTTAATTTTCTTAGGTGGAGCTACATAAGTGTACTGTACCCTCATATTCCCCTTGTACCTACAAGAAAATCAGCAATAAGAATTTTTACAAATGTTGATCTGTATTTGCAGTTATATATGTAAGTGTTTGAATGAATACTTGATACAAGAGTGGTAGCTGTTAGCGATGGCGTGTAATTTGTGAAGGAAGGTATAGAGATAGGCTGTGGCCGCGGTACATATGCACGTAGAATATGTGTGTGTGTGTGTGTGGAGGCGCGAATTAGCCGGAAACGGAAGTGGATTTGGCTTGCAAAGCAGCGGGGGCATGTCCAAATCGAACTGCACGCATTTCCTAACTACCGATACCTACAATCGATCATTATCTAACACAAACACGTGGACGATTTATGATCTCACCTCCCAGAAATTGCAATATTGTATAAGTATGTAATATATCTCCTGTATTTGCACATAATGCCTAGAGCAAGAACCGACTATATTCCACCAAAAAGAAATTCTCATGTGCTACACTCACATGACTTTCCCTACTCTTGTACTAACCATTCTTACAAACTCTTATTCCTATATCTTCTTTGTGTTAGTTGAGGAAAATATTTATACAAATTATCTTACTACTAATTTTCTTGTAGCGCAGTTGGTACGGCGCTTGTCTCTGGCACGGAGGACCCGGGTTCGATTTCCGCTACCAGTGTGGGGATTTTATCCCCTCTGGGAGGTCTGGCACGGGATGCACTCAGCCTCGTTAGGTCCCGCTGAGGAGCGGCGCAGGGTCGAGAAGGCCGCATAGTTGACCAGTAGGATTCGGGGCGCTGAACACGTCCCACCCTCCAGCACTGCGCCCCACCAATGACGCCTATAGTGGGCAGAGGTGGGGGGGGGTGGGGAGAAGCGGCTGGGCACAAAGACTTGGACCTTCATGGGCTGTTGCGCTTAGGTTTTAAGACTTTGTCTATCTCTTACGGTTTAGCAGTTATGCAAAAGTCATCCAGAATTAACATGACTGGAAAATTCAAAACACATTTCATCTTAAAAATATCTTAAACATATGGCATTTTAATCAAAATTGTTAGAACCATTTTCAAGAAATTCAAAATGTTGGACAATTTTTCCATGTAAAGTGTAGTTCAGGATGGAGAAATTTTCTTCAAAATCTTCGTGTGCATCGTGTCACACACACACATATCGATCTTTTGCTAAAAATGCCTTCTTTTGAGTTAGGGGGTCTCACAAGATATATTTCCGGTAAAATCTCGACATCGAATTTCTGGGTGGAATAAAATACTTCCCCTACTATATGTAGTAGAGAGGCTAAAACTGCTACCCGTGTTGCACTCACATGACTATTTCTACTCACTCTATATTTTTATAAAGCCCTAGCTTTTGTTCTACTTCATGTTCATAAAAAAGGTTCCTTTTGTTGCATAGTTAATTATTTCATCGTTTTAGGATGCGAGAATTTCCTGTCTCAAATACCCACATATTCCTAGACGCGTGTACTTTTACCTAGCTTTTAGGATGCTAGGATTTCCTGTATCAAATACCAGCATATTCCTAGACGCGTGTACTTGGACCTAGCTTTTAGGATGCGAGGATTTCCTGTATCAAATACCCACATATTCCTAGACGCGTGTACTTGGACCTAGCTTTTAGGATGCTAGGATTTCCTGTCTCAAATACCCACATATTCCTAGACACGTGTACTTGGACCTAGCTTTTAGGATGCTAGGATTTCCTGTCTCAAATACCCACATATTCCTAGACACGTGTACTTGGACCTAGCTTTTAGGATGGGAGGATTTCCTGTCTCAAATACCCGCATATTCCTAGACGTGTGTACTGGGACCTAGCTTTTAGTATACGAGGATTTCCTGTCTCAAATACCCACATATTCCTAGACGTGTGTACTTGGACCTAGCTTTTAGTATACGAGGATTTCCTGTCTCAAATACCCACATATTCCTAGACGTGTGTACTCTTACCTAGCTTTTAGTATACGACAATTTCCTGTCTCAAATACCCACATATTCCTAGACACGTGTACTTGGACCTAGCTTTTAGTATACGAGGATTTCCTGTATCAAATACCCACATATTCCTAGACGCGTGTACTCGGACCTAGCTTTTAGTATACGAGGATTTCCTGTATCAAATACCCGCATATTCCTAGACGCGTGTACTTGGACCTAGCTTTTAGTATACGAGGATTTCCTGTATCAAATACCCACATATTCCTAGACGTGTGTACTGGGACCTAGGTTTTAGTATACGAGGATTTCCTGTCTCAAATACCCACATATTCCTAGACGTGTGTACTGGGACCTAGCTTTTAGTATACGAGAATTTCCTGTCTCAAATACCCACATATTCCTAGACGTGTGTACTCTTACCTAGCTTTTAGTATACGAGAATTTCCTGTCTCAAATACCCACATATTCCTAGACGTGTGTACTGGGACCTAGCTTTTAGTATACGAGGATTTCCTGTCTCAAATACCCACATATTCCTAGACGTGTGTACTCTTACCTAGCTTTTAGTATACGAGAATTTCCTGTCTCAAATACCCACATATTCCTAGACGTGTGTACTCTTACCTAGCTTTTAGTATACGAGAATTTCCTGTCTCAAATACCCACATATTCCTAGACGTGTGTACTGGGACCTAGCTTTTAGTATACGAGGATTTCCTGTCTCAAATACCCACATATTCCTAGACGTGTGTACTCTTACCTAGCTTTTAGTATACGAGGATTTCCTGTATCAAATACCCGCATATTCCTAGACGCGTGTACTTGGACCTAGCTTTTAGTATACGAGGATTTCCTGTATCAAATACCCACATATTCCTAGACGTGTGTACTGGGACCTAGGTTTTAGTATACGAGGATTTCCTGTCTCAAATACCCACATATTCCTAGACGTGTGTACTGGGACCTAGCTTTTAGTATACGAGGATTTCCTGTATCAAATACCCACATATTCCTAGACGTGTGTACTGGGACCTAGCTTTTAGGATGGGAGGATTTCCTGTCTCAAATACCCACATATTCCTAGACGCGTGTACTGGGACCTAGCTTTTAGTATACGAGGATTTCCTGTCTCAAATACCCACATATTCCTAGACGTGTGTACTGGGACCTAGCTTTTAGGATGGGAGGATTTCCTGTCTCAAATACCCACATATTCCTAGACGCGTGTACTGGGACCTAGCTTTTAGGATGGGAGGATTTCCTGTCTCAAATACCCACATATTCCTAGACGCGTGTACTGGGACCTAGCTTTTAGGATGGGAGGATTTCCTGTCTCAAATACCCACATATTCCTAGACGTGTGTACTGGGACCTAGCTTTTAGTATACGAGGATTTCCTGTCTCAAATACCCACATATTCCTAGACGTGTGTACTGGGACCTAGCTTTTAGTATACGAGGATTTCCTGTCTCAAATACCCACATATTCCTAGACGCGTGTACTGGGACCTAGCTTTTAGTATACGAGGATTTCCTGTCTCAAATACCCACATATTCCTAGACGCGTGTACTTGGACCTAGCTTTTAGGATGGGAGGATTTGCTGTTTCAAATACCCACATATTCCTAGACGTATGTACTGGGACCTAGCTTTTAGTATACGAGGATTTCCTGTCTCAAATACCCACATATTCCTAGACGTGTGTACTGGGACCTAGCTTTTAGTATACGAGGATTTCCTGTCTCAAATACCCACATATTCCTAGACGTGTGTACTGGGACCTAGCTTTTAGTATACGAGGATTTCCTGTCTCAAATACCCACATATTCCTAGACGTGTGTACTGGGACCTAGCTTTTAGTATACGAGGATTTCCTGTCTCAAATACCCACATATTCCTAGACGCGTGTACTGGGACCTAGCTTTTAGGATGGGAGGATTTCCTGTCTCAAATACCCACATATTCCTAGACGTATGTACTTGGACCTAGCTTTTAGTATACGAGGATTTCCTGTCTCAAATACCCACATATTCCTAGACGCGTGTACTTGGACCTAGCTTTTAGGATGGGAGGATTTGCTGTCTCAAATACCCACATATTCCTAGACGTATGTACTGGGACCTAGCTTTTAGTATACGAGGATTTCCTGTCTCAAATACCCACATATTCCTAGACGTGTGTACTGGGACCTAGCTTTTAGTATACGAGGATTTCCTGTCTCAAATACCCACATATTCCTAGACGTGTGTACTGGGACCTAGCTTTTAGTATACGAGGATTTCCTGTCTCAAATACCCACATATTCCTAGACGCGTGTACTGGGACCTAGCTTTTAGGATGGGAGGATTTCCTGTCTCAAATACCCACATATTCCTAGACGTATGTACTTGGACCTAGCTTTTAGTATACGAGGATTTCCTGTCTCAAATACCCACATATTCCTAGACGCGTGTACTGGGACCTAGCTTTTAGGATGGGAGGATTTCCTGTCTCAAATACCCACATATTCCTAGACGTGTGTACTGGGACCTAGCTTTTAGTATACGAGGATTTCCTGTCTCAAATACCCACATATTCCTAGACGTGTGTACTTGGACCCAGCTTTTAGTATACGAGGATTTCCTGTATCAAATACCCACATATTCCTAGACGTGTGTACTGGGACCTAGCTTTTAGTATACGAGGATTTCCTGTATCAAATACCCACATATTCCTAGACGCGTGTACTTGGACCTAGCTTTTAGTATACGAGGATTTCCTGTCTCAAATACCCACATATCCCTAGACGTGTGTACTGGGACCTAGCTTTTAGTATACGAGGATTTCCTGTCTCAAATACCCGCATATTCTTAGACGTGTGTACTTGGACCCAGCTTTTAGTATACGAGGATTTCCTGTATCAAATACCCACATATTCCTAGACGTGTGTACTGGGACCTAGCTTTTAGTATACGAGGATTTCCTGTCTCAAATACCCACATATTCCTAGACGTGTGTACTGGGACCTAGCTTTTAGTATACGAGGATTTCCTGTCTCAAATACCCACATATTCCTAGACGTGTGTACTCTTACCTAGCTTTTAGTATACGACAATTTCCTGTCTCAAATACCCACATATTCCTAGACACGTGTACTTGGACCTAGCTTTTATTATACGAGGATTTCCTGTATCAAATACCCGCATATTCCTAGACGTGTGTACTCTTACCTAGCTTTTAGTATACGAGAATTTCCTGTCTCAAATACCCACATATTCCTAGACGTATGTACTTGGACCTAGCTTTTAGTATACGAGGATTTCCTGTCTCAAATACCCACATATTCCTAGACGCGTGTACTGTGACCTAGCTGTTTATAAAAATGTTTTTTTCGAGTACGCTGCCAATGAAATCATGGTATCTAATTATTTTACAAGAATGCACCTCCTTCTCTATCTATATTCTAACTTTTTGGTTGGGTGTAAAATGTAAAGAAGACAGATGTAGTCGAGATAAAGAAACACTTTTATTTCCGTAAACAGTAACTTGTACACTCGTTGCAAAAGCAAGAAAGTCTTTTCCGATTCTCCAAAGCACGGCTCCAAATTCGTAATACAAAGAACTAACTCTTCTCCGTCGGCACAACGCTTCACATCGTCTGTCCGTCTCCGTCGGCACGACTTCTTAACGCTTGACATACTGACTCCTCTTCTCTCGCACTTTACCGCTATTTATCTCCCAGGCACTATTCTGGAAGCTTCAGGTACGTTCAGTTATTGCGGCGAGATACAAAGTAGAAGACTCCAGAAGCCTCTATCCTTTTCTCTCTTTCGGCAAGCACCCCAACAATGCGGCCATTCTCTATCTCTTTCCTTCGGCTCCTTTGCGGTAGTGCCGACAATAATGCGATGGGTGACACTGCGGTTGTCGGCAATTAGATGCGGCGGGCGCGGTGACAGTATGTACTTGGTAGAGCAAATAAAAGGATACATATTTGAAAATTCAAAGCATGAACAAAGAATATTTCGGAAATGGTTCATGCCAAGACGAAATAGAAGTAGAGGAAAAAGAGGAAGACTTACATTTTTGCACTTAAATTGTGCGATTTCATAGAAATGAAGATCTTGAAGAGTACTAGAATTTACTTAACTATTAATTTTGGTATTTAAAACTGAATAAACGTTTTGTAGTTAAGCTGGCCACTCACATAGACCACATTTCTTTATCTAAAACGCTTTTTTTGGAATTCAGAGGACCTCAAAACATGTATTTGCGAGGAGTTTGTCTATGATAAGAATTAAGTAAGCATATTTTGCTAGTGTTGTACCTGTTCGGAACACAGCCGACCCGACGACTAGTGAGAGATAGCACTCTCTCTCTCTCTCTCATACAAAGTTCACAGAGTGGGTAGGTACGCAGTTCAGCGGGGAAACAGGCTGCGTCCGAGTGTGCGCACTTGATGCTTCCTACGTCACTGTCTGTCGGTCTTTGGACAGCAAAACGAAAAGTCGGTTAAAGACCAAAGTTGGTATCTAAGTTCAATGTCTTTCTAGAATGCGACACGAAGATTTTGAAGAAAATTTCTCCACCCTAAAGTACCCTTTACATGGAAAATTTGTTCCAATAGTTTTATTTTCCCAAAAATGGCTCTAACGATTTTCAATAAAATGTCATATGTTTGAGATATTTCTATGGCAAATGAAATGTAGATATAACTTGAATTTTCTGGCTATAGCCCATGTAGTCGTGTTTACTCTGGATAACTTTTGAATAACGCTTAAACCTGAATAACTCGTAATTATATTTGAATAACTCGTAAATGACTTTCATTACCCTTATACTTACCATTCTTACAAACTCTTATTCCTACATTTTTCTTCATGTTAATACAGATAAACATTGCTTATTTCCTTGTAGATACAAGGGGAATATGGGAATACAATAGGCTTTGAGCGATAGTCAAATCCTTGAGATTCTGTTCCCTTTGCAGTGCTAAGATATAACAAAATGAATAACTATCGTATATTTGACGAAGGTTTACCTATTCAAAAACTCACACGAATAATAAGGAATATATCGGAAATGGTCCACTCTACATTCGATTATTTGCACATAAACTGTGTCTTGGCAAGATCTACATTTTTTGTATAGTATGATTTGGTCTATCTCTTACGGTTTACGAGTTATTCAAGTCATCAAGAGTAAACAGGACTACATAAGCTATAGCCAGAAAATTCAAGATATACATTTCATTTGTCGTACAAATATCTTAAACAAAGAACTTGCTCTACTTCTCGTACACGTGGTTGAAAAAGTAATAATAAATCTATTTAGTGTATTGTGTACAAGGAAACATGATTTTGTATGACAAATTGTTTGTACATTAGGAGCGAAGGGTCCAGCGGGGCTTGACTTGTGCGCCCAGGAAGGGGGAAGGGGGTGAAACAGGCGCTTGGATTGATCCGCTGGAAGAAAACGAATAAAAGAAGAAGAAGAAGAAGAAGCGCGTTTCCTTTATTTCCCCTGAGACGGGTGGCTCACATATTCTGCGTATTTCTGCTCTCTCACATCATTCCCACCCTCTCAGCAATATCCTAAAAACTACAATTTTTCTACATTTTAGCCAATACCTCCTATCTTAACTCTCTGAGATACTCGGCGTGGCTTGGCGAGTAGAGAAAGTAGTGTGAATGTAGCACTGGCAGATCTAGTACAGAACTAACTGTAGAACAGGGAGTACACAAGGACACGTGATTGTGTTATGTAAAAGAGAAAACCATATCATCAATAATACAGTGGATAGGATAAAAACGCCCATGAAAAAAGAATTAGATGCGCTAAAAAATCAACCGGTTTTTATCTACCTAATACACACACACACACACACACACACAGACACACACGTTTACACGAATACACGCGCACGCGCGTGTGTGTATGTATGTGTGTGTATGATATGATTTGTATGTTGAAATAGGAGTAGAGAAAGAAGTGTAAAAGAAAAATGTGATGTGTTGCACTCACATGACTTTCTCTACTCTTGTACTAACCATTCCGACAAACTCTTATTCCTATATCTTCTTCGTGTTAGTTGTGATAAAAAATGGTTTAAAGCTTTGAGATTCCGTTCTCTTTGCACACTTAACATGCAAAAAAAAAAAAAAAAAAAAAAAAAGGTTCACTCTACAAGAAAATTTATTGAGACATAAATTGTCTTAGCAAGATATACAGTTTTTGTATAGTAAGGTTTGGTCTATCTCTAACGGTTTACCAGTCATGCAAAACTCGTCCACAGTAAATACGACTACAGGGGCTATAGTCAGAAAATTCAAGATATACATTTCATTTGTCATAAAAATATCTCAAACATATGACATTTTAATCAAAATCGTTAGAGCCATTTTCAATAAAATCAAAATTTTCCATGTAAAGGGTAGTTTAGGGTGGGGCTATTTTCTTCAAAATCTTCGTGTCGCATCCTTGAAAAATATTAAACTTAAATACCAAATTTGGTTTTTAAAGACTTTTCGTTTTTGAGTTATGCTGTCCATAAACTGACACACACACATGGACCTTTTTCTAAAAATGCTTTTTTTTTTTTTTAATTTATTTATTTATGGTGTCCCAAAACATATATTTCCGGTAAAACGTGGAATTTTTGGGTGGAACACAATACTTCCTTCTACTTACCAGTAGAGAAAGTCTCGTCCAAATATACAATTTATATTATAATTTATGTTAGAGTTAGTTATTTTCAAAACAAATTTTTCAAGTGTTAACGGACATCGTGGATTCTTGCTTCACCTTTGTGTAAACTACCTATACAACTACCTATATGTACATTCACATGACTTGCTCTTCCCACTATTGCACAAATGTTCTTGGAAAATACCTTATTGCTAATTTTCTTGTAGGTACAATGTGAATATGAGAAAACAATAGACTTTAAGTGATAGTAAAATGCTTTAAAGCTGGTCGCTCTGTGACGACTTTGAAATTGAGTGCTCTTGTTCTTTCGTTGTTTGTTTCTTTGTCTCTTTGTTTTAAGTTTAACTTGCTGTAATCTGGTTGGTGATATTGGGCGATGAATGAAACGGTGCTAGGGTAAGGCCGCGGTTCATAGGGAACACATTTACTCGACGTTTCTCTTCTCAAGATAAGCAAAATCCTCGGATAATTAGATTTCCTTATTTAGATAACTTCTCCTAACCAAGATTCAAACACGGGACTTGAGACACACCACAGAGATGGGCTTACATTTCAAAGCCTAACAATATTCTTGATTCAAAGCTTGTTTTTCTTAGCTACCCTTGCTCCTGTACTGGTTCAACAAGATCTGAATAATGTGTCCACAAATGTCCATCCAATGTAGGTATAAAGTATTAACTCGGGTCACCAAGGGATGCAAATATTGCGGAAATATAAGATTTAGTTTTAAAAAATTAAAATAATTTTACTCTTTTTCAAAATATTCCCCTTTAACATAAATACCTTTTTAAAAGCAGTTCTTTAAACAATGACGTCACTCTCCCTGAGACATTTCAAAAACCATGTTTTTATAATGTTCCAATGCTTCATCTAATGGCGAAAAAATGATTCCAGGTATTTTATATTTAATTTTCGTAGACAAACAGGAATGACAAGGTCAGGACTGTATGGTGTCGACCTCTGCTTGACTTCTGTTTTCAGGATCATAACAATAAATACAAGATTCGTCAACAGTAACGATATTCCAAACCAAATTTGAAGCGCCGTCTTGGAATTTTTCCAGAGTTTTTCTGCACCAATCAATACGTTGTTGTTTGAGTAGTCAGTTTATGTGGAATACATGGACAACACGTCTAACTGTTGATGTAAAATGTTTTGTATTTGACTCATATCAATGTCGTCCTAATAAATTCATAACATGTCCGTCAAACATTGCTCCAACACTGACAACAGTTCTTGGGCCTCCGTCCTTCACGGAATTCATCACTAAGAAAAAACATATCTCTCTTGAATTCACTGTAGGTAACAATTATAGTTTGTTGTCTTTACATTATTTAGGTGTTACTGACGATTTAAAATGGTAAACAACCCTAGGCGGAAATTTTCTCTAATTCATATTTATGTGAATACAAAATCTTTAAATCACCATAAGTAACAAAGTATTACACCATATTAAACTATACGGCAATCATCTCGAAAAACATTAGAAAGAGTTGTCAATATAAACAAATTTGATTGGGCTTCCTAACACTTTAGGATCACGCTCGTATCTCTGGAATTACAAGAAAGCTCCTGCACAACATTTTCAAATTTAAAAAAGTGTGAGACGAAAAGCTCATGCGACACTAACCCCCCAGAATTACGGGACGTAACTTACCCCCAAAAGTAATATTTCTCGGGCTCAGGTTACGCGGAGGTGTAATTATCGAATTTCTCACCCCCTGATGCATAGGGGTAGGTTTCTGTAGCCGCGAGGGCTGTCACTCGATACTTGCAGGTGCCTTCTGGCATCGAAACCTGACCCTCTGTAGGAAGCATCCCCTAGCCTTGAAAATGAGACAGAGTTACCTGGTGGGGTGGTTTTGGGAGGAATTCAGAGCCAAATATCTATCTGTGTTAACTTGTGGGATGTCAAGGGTTCCGATCACTAAGGACATATCACTTGTGTTACATTCACATGTTATTTATTCTCTTCTTATTTTTTGTGACTGCTTCAAGGTAAACGTTTACAGAAACAGTTTGTTCTAGATGCAAGAGACTCAAGTAATACGTGTTTAAAATCTGGCACACATACGTAGGTACATGCACAGCCTCTCAAATTCCATTATCCTTGTGACATAACACTTCAAAATGTCACTTATTGCAAAACTCAAAACATAAACAATAAATGGAAATCAGCGAACACACACTATCGGTATGCAGGACGAAATCGTTAAGGTAGAATGAGACTGAAAAACTCAATGACATAGCTGGGGTTTGAACCACGGATCTCCCTCTAGTTGCTCTAACCACTGAGCTACCAGGGCACTTTTTCAGTCTCATGCTACCCTTTCCAACTCACTCACTTATAGTTGCCATTATGACGTAACGTGGGCGCGGCGCATAACAAAGGACTCTCGGGCTAAGGCATACACCACATACCAGGCCGGCGAGCAAAGAAAGGCGCTCAAGGTCAAGCTTCTCCATACCACTCATGCGAGCAAACAGCTAACAACTATCAATTGCAACGCAGGTGTTCTTTGCAGATGATTCGCGAAGTGTCCGGTGGCCGTCTTGTTTGAAGAAGTTCGAAAAACATCTGGCTACGTCGTCGCCGATATAAAAGCTTGCGCAGTGCGTGAAGGTAGTCAGTTTTTGAGTCGGTCAGTGAGTGCGAGATAACTGTGAAAGAGTCTTGATCGCCAAAGTCAGCTGTTTGAGACACAGAGAAAGTGAAGAAAGACAGTGAAAGGAGTGAGTCAAAGCTACGAGAAGAAAATAGTTGTCAGTTGTAATATCATGAAAGACTGTGTTAACATCAGTAAAAGAGAAATCTTAATTTCTGTAATTACTGTATGAGAGACAGAGAAAATGAAGAAAAACTATGAAAAGAGTGAGTCAAGGTTACGAGAGCAAAACTGTAAGTTCTGATAACGCGAAAGACTATAGACTGTTAACGACGGGAAGAAACGGTGTGTACTTGCGATATAATTTTAGAAGACGAAAAAGTGATAGAAAAGCAACCGAAATGATTCTGCCATTTTGTCACAATGTTGTCAGAAGTGCGACTAAGAACCACGAATTAAACAACGATATTACCGGCATAGAGCAGATGAGTGTGAAGGAAGAAGTGAAGACGGACATGGACAGTAAGGAAAGTAAAATTAAAACCGTGAATTCAACCATAGAGAAGATCGAGGCGAAGATACGCGGTGTAAAGGAAGAAGTGAAGAGAGAAGTGAAAAATGAAGACTGAAATGGTCGATATGAAGATGGAGATATCGGTGAAGACTGACAAACGACTGGCCGGGGTGAAGAAAGAGATGAAACACCTTGACCAACGCGTTAACGCCCTGCAGGACGTCGGTGAAAGGCACATTTCACGGTAGCACTAAGGTACTAAATGTCAGGATGGAACAAATGATGGACGAAAAGCTTTAGAACCGGACGGTCAGCAGGAGAAGAAGTCGCAGAGCTGTTAGCTAGTCTCCAGGGATGGGCGGCAGAAGTGTTGAACGCGATTCCCACGTCGGCGACATCCAGAGACATTTGGGAGGCTTTAGAGAATCGGTTCGGCAATCACCGTCTGGCCGCAGCCTGCCACAGCCAGCTCAAATCGAGGCTACAACAGCCAGAGAGATGCTTCAGGAGTTCCCCTGGCCATTGAACAGCTGGTGGACAAGGCTCTGGTGAACCTCCTTTGTCTACGGGGAGCGTGACTGAAGCCCTGATGCTCGGCGACTACAAGACCATACACAATGCGCTGATGGCCGCGCTGAGAATGCAAGTGGCCAAGGTAACAACCACCCGTACATCAAAGACCAGGAGCATTCAATACGAACATACGAACATCAGAACATCTAATGAGGGACTGTCCACACCCGGTCAACGAGCAAGTGGAAAAACGAGTGAGT
Source organism: Tenodera sinensis (assembly GCA_030765045.1). Taxonomy (NCBI): domain Eukaryota; kingdom Metazoa; phylum Arthropoda; class Insecta; order Mantodea; family Mantidae; genus Tenodera; species Tenodera sinensis. The sequence goes on along the minus strand of CM060967.1, from coordinate 4,100,285 downwards.
ACCGGCGTGAGAAGGGGCACCTCGGGGCCGTCATCGCCCACCCCTCGAGTGACGTGCGCTTTGTGTAGGAGGATGGACGACAGCTTCATAGTGGATGGAGGAAGCGCTACCACATACTGGTAGACCCAGTGGTCCTACTAGATGTGATGAAATCGGGCGACATCTTGCCTATGGAGAAGGAGAATGGAGTTGTAAATTTGTGGGTGTTCGGCGCGAGGGTGATACTGGGACTGGACTCCACTGGCCCTTAGGAGTCCAGACGCGAAGGTCGACTTGGGCTGGAGATTCTTGCGACTCGGTCAAGATGAGGCGACGCTTCGGAGCCCAAATGAGCAGCCGTGGATGTGCACGGTGACCCTAATGAAGAACGTGCTAGCACCCGCGAGAAGTGAGGTGGTTTTTCAGGCGTTGTCAGGGCGTTTTTATCTTGCCGGGAGGAAGTACCTGTGAGGCGTCTGAATCCTTCGGACAGCGATCGGGATATACAAGCCTTGACGGAGCTGAGGAAGTAGAGTGGGCTGACTGTTACATCATGCAAGGACTGTGGGGCCAACCTAGGGCCTCGGGTGAAAGACCTGGTGAAGAGAGCGGCCGAGCATTTAACCAGAGAGCAACTTTAGAGAGTCTGACATCTAATTGGACGTTATCAGTCAGTCTTCAGCCAAGGGAAGGACTATTATGGTCACACCAACCGAGTCTTCAATCATATCGTCCCTGGGAATGCGCGACCTGTCCATCAAATACAGAGACTGCTCCTCGGACAAAGCAGGCAGAGGTACGGGCATGTTGCAGGACATGAGATCTAGGAGGATCGTTGGAGCGTTTGACAGTCCTTGATGTTCGCCTGTAGTCCTAGTGAACAAGAACGCCGAGCTTCGCTTCTGTGTGGATTACCGGTAGTTGAACGCTGTCATTCGAAAGGACTGCTTTCGCTTACACCGAATTGACGATACTCTGGATACTCTTACTGGAGCCCAGAGGTTCTGAACTTTGGACTTGAAAGCGGGGTACTAGCAGGTGGCTCTAGAAGTGAGACAAAGGGAAGACCGTCTTTAAGACGGGTCAAGGGCTATGGAAATTCACAGTTGTGTCCTATGGCATCTGTAATGCGCCAGCCACTTTCTAGAGCTTCATGGAGTCGGTGGACATCATCGCTGATTGGCAGACTTGGAAATTCATCTGGAAAACCTGACCAAGGTGTTACGGAGTTTACAGTCCGCCAATCTGAAGCTGAACGCGAAGAAGTGCCAGGTCTTCAGCAAGAAGCTTCAATACCTGGGCCACTTAGTGGGTGACCACGGATCCAGAGAAGGTTGAGGCTGTGAGAGGCTGGCTTCATCCAAATGATAGATGACAGCTGCGTAGTTTTCTGGGTATATGCAGCTACTACCAGCGATTCGATAGAGGCTTCTCCAACATCGCGAAACCCTCCACTCGTATGACGGGAGAACACAGGCTTTACACGTGGAGGACGGAAGAGGTCAAGGGCACGTTCCAGGCACTGAAGTCAGCACTTTGCAGTGCTCCTTTTAGGCTTTCCACAATCGGACTGCGATTTCATCGTGTACACTTAGTGACACCGGATTTGGAGGCGTACTATCCCAGATCCAAGAAGGACAACAGCGAGTGACAGACCACTACAGCAAGAAACTCTCCATGGCTGAGTATGTAAATACTTGTACAGTGGGTTATTCCATGTAGAGACCGATCACTCCACCCTCAACTGGTTGGCCAGAGAGCTCATTGGTTCCAGAGGCTCCAGGAGCACAACTTCACCTCAGAACACCGCCAGTCAAATGCGGATGCCCGTCAAGAAGCCTTTGCCCGGAGGAGTGCGGCCACTGCAACACGATGGAAGAGAAGGAGCGTGGCTCAGCTGTCCGCGTAATCACAGCGTTGGCTGCAGACATACATCGCACCCACGAGTACGCAGTATAAGTCCTACTGGCAACAATGGGACTCGCTGAAGATCAAGACAGACGCCAGCTTTTTGTAGAGTTCGCCCGCTTTTACTACTACGGCACCGCAGGTGGTGACAGTATACAGTACCTGGGTACTCTCTGATATAACAACACTGTGATTGTGTTTGGTATACAGTACCCGGGTACTATGTGATATAACAACACTGTGGTTGTGTTTGGTATACAGTACCTGGGTACTATGTGATATAACAACACTGTGTTTGTGTTTGGTATACAGTACCTGGGTACTCTGTGATATAACAACACTGTGGTTGTGTTTGGTATACAGTACCTGGGTACTATGTGATATAACAACACTGTGGTTGTGTTTGGTATACAGTACCCGGGTACTATGTGATATAACAATACTGTGGTTGTGTTTGGTATTCAGTACCTGGGTACTCTGTGATATAACAACACTGTGGTTGTGTTTGGTATACAGTACCTGGGTACTATGTCATATAACAACACTGTAGTTATGTTTGGTATACAGTACCTGGGTACTATGTGATATAACAACACTGTGGTTGTGTTTGGTATACAGTACCTGGGTACTATGTGATATAACAACACTGTGGTTGTGTTTGGTATACAGTACCTGGGTACTATGTGCTATAACAACACTGTGGTTGTGTTTGGTATAGAGTACCTGGGTACTATGTGATATAACAACACTGTGGTTGTGTTTGGTATACAGTACCTGGGTACTATGTGATATAATGTCGCCCAGCGCATTATTGTCGGCGCTACCGCAAAGGAGTCGAAGGAAAGAGACAGAGAATGGCCGCATTGTTGGGCGCTTGCCGAAAGAGAGAAAGTGATAGAGGCCTCTAGAAATGTCTGCTTTGTATTTCACCGAATAACTGAACTTTCCAGAATAGTGCTTGGGAGATATAAATAGCGGTAAAGTGTGAGAAGGGACAGTTCTTTGTGTTACGAATTCGGAGTCGTGCTGTTGGAGAATCGGTAAAGACTTTCTTGCTGTTGCAACGAGTGTACAAGTTACTGTTTACGGAAATAAAAGTGTTCTTTATCTCGACTACATCTGTCTTCTTTACTTTACACCCACACCAAAAGTTACACTGGTGTCAGGAGTGGGACCCGTCGAATTGCTTCTAGTTTCGTTACATCGTCGTTAGAAGTTGCAACGTTAGAACCAAGATGGAGGGAGATTCGGAAACCAGGATGATGGCAATGATGAAAGAATTATTTGCCAAAATGGAAACGTCATACGACAACCTCGCTGCCAAAATGGAAACGAGAAACGACAACCTCGTTGCCGAGCTGAAAGACATGAAGACGACAAACGACAACCTCGCTACAGAAATGAAGGCGGCAAACGACAACCTCGCTACAGAAATGAAGGCGGCAAACGACAACCTCGCTGCCGAGCTGAAAGAGATGAAGACGGAGCTATCGGCGAAAATTGACGAGCAACTGGCTGGCGTGAGGAAGGATGTGAAAGAGCTCGGTGGAAAGATGGAGGACCTCGGCCAACGCGTTGACGCCCTGGAGAATGTCGGGGAACGGCTTAGCGTTCTCGAAGACAGGGTCGACGGTAGCGCCAAGGAGCTAAATGCAATGGTGGAAGGGATGCTTAGTGAAAAGCTCAAGAACTACAAGGCCGAGGCTCCAGCACGCGACACAACATCGACGCGCGTGAAACCACCGAAGTACGATGGCACGTCAACGTTTGAGGTCTTCTGCCGTCAATTCGACACAGTGGCCAAGCACAACAAATGGTCGCCAGAAGAAGAGGCCGCGCAGCTGATAGCCAGCCTCCAGGGACGAGCTGCAGAGGTGCTGAACGCAGTTCAGACAGCGGCGGCGCCCAAGGACATCTGGGAGGCCCTGGAGAACCGATTCGGAAACCACCGCTTAGCCGCAGCCTACCGCAGCCAACTGAAATCTAGGATGCAACTGCCAGTGGAGACGCTGCAGGAGTTCGCCCTGGCAATCGAACAGCTGGCCAGCAAAGCCTTGGTCGACCTTCCCTCCGAATTCGTATCCCGAGAAGCCGCCTATACCTTCGTCGACGGGGTACGCGATGCCGAGATACGTCAACGTCTGATGCTCGGCGACTACAAGACCATCCACGAGGCACTTACGGCCGCATTAAGGATGGAAGCGGCCAAAGTGACGGCTACCCCGACCTCGAAGACACGGAGTGTCCGCTACGATGAAGACCGCAGACCAGTCCAGGGACGCCGACGAAGACCAGGTGGTGTGTGTTGGGGGTGTGGCCAGCCGGGACACCTGATGAGAGACTGCCGGTACCAAGAAGAGCAGCCGGAAAACGAGTAATGACCGGCGTGGCGAGGGGCACGTCGGCGCCGTCACCATCATCCCCTCGAGTGACACTGCGCGCCGTCAGCCGACGGATGGATGACAGCCTCATCGCGGACGGCTGGGTGAGAGGGAAGCCGTGCCGCGTGCTTGTTGACACTGGAGCAGCCGTGACTGTCGTCAGACCTGACGTAGCCAGGGGCTTGCCGTCGAGAAAACCGAGCCGACCGTACCAACTAGTGACGGCATCGGGTGACACCTTGCCTGTGGAGAGGGAGGCCCTGCTGCAGTTGACCTTGGGGCGAAGTGTCTTGCGTTTGTGGGTGTTCGTCACGGAGGTGGCTGAGGAGGTGATACTGGGACTGGATGCCCTCAGGAGCCACGAGGCGACGGTCGACATCGGCAAGAAGGTTCTGCGGCTTAAGGGAGAGGAAGTAATGCTCCGGCACCCCGAAGAGCGCCTTGGAATCTGCAGGGTCATTCTCAGGGAAGACGTAGTTGTCCCCGCGAGAAGCGAGATGGTAGTGACGGCGCGACTGGAAGGCCAGCGCAAGAAGAACATGCTGCTGGACCGGAAGACGCATGTGCACGGGCTCTGTGTAGCCGGGACATTGTTGCCGTGCCGAGAGGAGGTGCCGGTGAGACTGCTCAACCCAACAGACACCGATCACGACGTCCAGGCCGGGACGGAGTTGGGGACGTGCGAGCCCGTGGTCAGCGTAACTCCAATAGACAAGACCCAGGAGCCGGTGCCGACGCAACACTTGGGGCCCCGACTGGAAGAATTACTGGAGAGGGCGGCCGACCACCTGACCGCTGAACAGAGAGAGAAGGTCCAACAACTGCTGAGACGATATCAGCGCGTCTTCAGCCAAGGCAGCAGCGATTACGGCCGCACGGACCGAGTGCTTCACCACATCGACACCGGAGACGCCCGGCCTATTCGGCAACCACCTAGACGCGTTCCGTTGGCTAAACAAGCGGCGGTACGAGACATGCTGGACGACATGAGAACCAAGGGAGTGATCGAAGAATCTGACAGTCCTTGGTGTTCCCCTGTAGTTCTGGTGAAGAAGAAGAATGGCGAGCTACGCTTCTGCGTAGATTACAGGAAGCTGAACGCTGTCACCAGGAAGGACTGCTTCCCCTTACCCCGGATTGACGACACCCTGGACACGCTTGCTGGTGCGCAGTGGTTCTCAACCCTGGACCTGAAATCGGGTTACTGGCAGGTGGCTCTAGACCCAAGAGACAAGGAGAAGACCGCATTCTCCACAGGCCAAGGGCTTTGGCAGTTCACAGTTATGCCCTTTGGTCTCTGCAACGCACCAGCTACCTTCCAACGCCTCATGGAGTCAGTAATGAGAGGATTGACTTATGACGCCTGCCTGTTATACCTGGACGACATCATCATCGTCGGCAAGACATTCGAAGACCATCTTGACAAACTGAGCAAGGTGCTGCAGAGACTGCAGGCGACCGGCTTGAAGCTGAACGCCAAGAAGTGCCAGCTCTTCCGCAGGGAAGTCAACTACTTGGGCCACATAGTCTCACCAACCGGAGTGGCCACGGATCCGGAGAAGACACAGGCCGTGAGAGATTGGCCTCGCCCAAAGGATAGGCGAGAACTGCGCAGTTTCCTTGGGTTGTGCAGTTATTACCGCCGCTTCATAAAGGGTTTCTCCAGCATCGCCAAACCCCTCACTCGCTTGACGGAAGAACATCGACCTTATGTGTGGACGGAGGACGCCGAAGGTGCTTTCCGACAGCTCAAGAGGACGCTCTGCAGTGCTCCTATTTTGGGATTCCCGCAACCAGGCGACGCCTTCATTGTGGACACCGACGCCAGCGACCATTGCATTGGAGGCGTCCTATCCCAAGTCCAGAACGGCCACGAGCGGGTGATAGCCTACTACAGCAAGACGTTGTCCAAGGCAGAGAAGAACTACTGTGTCACCCGACGAGAGCTACTGGCGGTAGTGAAGACCTTGGAGCACTTCCACAAGTACCTGTACGGTCAGCCATTCCATCTGAGGACAGACCACTCCGCCCTAACCTGGCTACTTAGCTTTAGAAACCTGGAGGGCCAGACAGCCCGTTGGGTCCAAAGGTTGCAGGAGTACGACTTCACCTCCGAACATCGCAGAGGGAAGAGCCACGGCAACGCAGACGCCATGTCCCGAAGACCCTGCCTAGAAGAGTGCGGCCAATGCGCAAGAGTGGAAGAGAAGGAGCGTACCGCAGCTGTCAGAGTGGTCACGGCAGTGCCTGCGGACGGATGGGATAGCGCGGGCCTGAGGAGGGAGCAGCTGGCGGACGCCGACTTGGGGCCACTCTTGAGAGAAGTGCAGGCAGGGACAAGACCAACTTGGGAGGACATCGCACCCAGAAGCGCTACATACAAGTCGTACTGGGCCCAATGGGACTCGTTGAAGACCAAAGAGGGCGTGTTGTTCCGGGTATGGGAATCACCTGATGGGAAGACCCAGAAAGAGCAGTTGGTACTTCCCCGAAGTAGGGTCCCGGAAGTCTTGGAGGAAGTGCACGCCGGTACCTCGGGTGGACACCTAGGAGCAAACCGGACGATCGACAAACTCCGACAGCGCTACTACTGGCTGAGGCTCCGAGCAGACGCTGAGAACTGGTGCCGTCAATGTCACGTGTGCGCGGCGAGTCGTGGCCCCCAGACTAGGAGCCGGGGTCGCATGCAGCAGTACAACGTCGGAGCGCCCTTCGAACGCATCGCCGTCGACATAGCTGGACCATTCCCAGTGTCCGATCGAGGCAACAAGTACCTGATGGTAGCTGTGGACTACTTCACCAAGTGGCCGGAGGTGTATGCCATCCCGAACCAAGAGGCGAAGACAATTACAGACTGCCTCGTGGAACAGCTATTTTGCCGTTTTGGGGTCCCGTTAGAGCTCCACAGCGACCAGGGCACCAATTTTGAGTCCCACCTAATGAAGGAGGCATTAGAAAGACTTGGGGTGAACAAGACCCGCACAACACCCCTACATCCACAGTCGGACGGCATGGTCGAGAGATACATCAAGACCCTAGAGGAGCACCTGAGGAAGGTCGTGGCCAGCCATCAGAGAGACTGGGACCTCAAGGTACCACTGTTCTTGCTGGCCTACCGTTCGTCGACACACGACACTACCGGGATGACACCAGCAAGCCTAATGTTCGGCCGAGAGCTACGCCTCCCTTGTGATCTGGCTTTTGGTAGCCCCCCGGAAGCGAAACGGCCGGCAACCGAGTATGTGGAGAGTCTAGTAGACCATCTCCACGACATGCACGAGATGGCTCGTCAGAACATCCAGATGGCGAGCGACCGCATGAAGACCCGGTACGACAGGCAAGTCAACAGCCGAGGATTCCAGCAAGGTGACATGGTCTGGTTGTACCGCCCTACCCGGACCAAGGGACGCTGCCCAAAACTTCAACAACCGTGGCAAGGACCGTACCGGGTGGTAAAGAGGATTAACAACGTAGTCTACCGCATCCAGAAGGTGCCCCGAGGGAAGATGTTAGTGGTACACCTGGATCGTCTGGCCCGTTACGATGGTGCTGTTCGGGACGACCAGCCTTGAGGAGGGAGCAGTGTCGCCCAGCGCATTATTGTCGGCGCTACCGCAAAGGAGTCGAAGGAAAGAGACAGAGAATGGCCGCATTGTTGGGCGCTTGCCGAAAGAGAGAAAGTGATAGAGGCCTCTAGAAATGTCTGCTTTGTATTTCACCGAATAACTGAACTTTCCAGAATAGTGCTTGGGAGATATAAATAGCGGTAAAGTGTGAGAAGGGACAGTTCTTTGTGTTACGAATTCGGAGTCGTGCTGTTGGAGAATCGGTAAAGACTTTCTTGCTGTTGCAACGAGTGTACAAGTTACTGTTTACGGAAATAAAAGTGTTTCTTTATCTAGACTACATCTGTCTTCTTTACTTTACACCCACACCAAAAGTTACAATAACAACACTGTGGTTGTGTTTGGTATACAGTACCTGGGTACTCTGTGATATAACAACACTGTGGTTATGTTTGGTATACAGTACATGGGTACTCTGTGATATAACAACACTGTGGTTATGTTTGGTATACAGTACCTGGGTACTATGTGATATAACAACACTGTGGTTATGTTTAGTGTACAGTACCTAGGTACTATGTGATATAACAACACTGTGGTTATGTTTAGTGTACAGTACCTAGGTACTATGTGATATAACACTGTGGTTGTGTTTGGTATACAGTACCCGGGTACTATGTGATATAACAACACTGTGGTTGTGTTTGGTATACAGTACCTGGGTACTATGTGATATAACAACACTGTGTTTGTGTTTGGTATACAGTACCTGGGTACTATGTGATATAACAACACTGTGGTTGTGTTTGGTATACAGTACCTGGGTACTATGTGATATAACAACACTGTGGTTGTGTTTGGTATACAGTACCTGGGTACTATGTGATATAACAACACTGTGGATATGTTTGGTATACAGTACCTGGGTACTCTGTGATATAACAACACTGTGGTTGTGTTTGGTGTGCAGTACCTAGGTACGATGTAACATAACAACACTACGCAGTACCTGGTGGAAGAGCGAGTCTTGGCCGACCACTCACTCACTCACCCGCTCTCTCTGAACCAACCCCTTCAGCACGGCTATGCTCTACTTGAGGATAAGAGGCTTGTGAAGGGGAGAAAAGATCCCTCCCTCCCTCCTCCATTCTTTATACTCGGCTTGCGAGATGGAAAGGATTTTTTGGGATAAAACCCAGAAGATGAGATGAAGCCCGTCTGAATTTTGTTGCGAAAGGAAAAAAAAGGCTTTTTCAATGCCTACTGCGTCGCAGCGCCCTTTTTTATTTAAGCGTTGGTAAACATGCCCTCGATCTCGCAGCTGTTAGACTTTTATCGCTAGTGCACCTATCGATTGTTAGCTATTTCAATGTAAACTGTATTGTTACTCTCCAGCACTTGTTTCTGGCAGGTGAACTATTGCATTCAACATTGCCATTAAGTAGTAATACACGTTTTGAGGTGCTCTCTATGAAAGAGACTAATGTTTGCACTCACATGACTTTCTCTACTCATCCTTCCGATACTATTCTAGCGAACACTTATTCCCGTATGTTAATAGGAAAATGACATCTTATTATACACTTTCTTGTAGGTACAAGGGGAATATGGGAATACAGTACACATAAGTGCCAGTCTAATGTTTTAAGACCTGGTCGGTGTATGATGACCTTGAAATTGAACTCTCTTTGCTTCTCCAGGCCAAAAAAGAATGACGACTTCCCTGTTGAGAGAAGTAGGTGTTGAAAAATCAAACAAATAACGAATTTTTTTCGGAAATTATTCACTCAATAAGAGAATATATTTTACATAAATTATGTGTTTTACCGAGATGTACATTTTTATATAGTAATATTTTGTATATGTCTTCAGGTGCATTGTTATCCAAAACCATCACAGATAATGATATGGAATTTTTGCTCCATGCTTGTCAATGTACTTTAAAGCCTATCAACAAATCTTTTATGAATATGTGTTATGATAAAAAAATCTGATGTGTTACACTCACATGACTTTCTCTACTCTTGCACTAACCATTCTTACAAACTCTTATTCCTATATCTTCTTCGTGTTAGTTGAGATAAACATTTGTACAAATTATCTTATTGCTTATTTCCTTGTAGGTACAAGAGGAATATTACAATACAGTAGGCTTTGTGCGATAGTCAAATGTTTTAAAGCTTTGTGATTCCGTTCTCTTTCGTCACATAACATAAAAAATTAACAATGATGTTCCATTTCACGAAAGTTTTAAGTTTTCCGAAACTCACACACATAACAACGAATATCCCCGAGTTGGTTCACCCTACAAGAAAATTTATTCAGACATAAATTGTGTATTTTAACAAGATCTACATTTTTTGTATAGTATGATTTGGTCTATCTCTAACGGTTTACCAGTTATGTAAAAGTCGTCCAGAGTAAATACGACTACAGGGACTATACCCAGAAAATTCAAAATATACATTTCATTTGTCATGAAAATATCTCAAATATGACATTTTAATCAAAATCGTTAGAGCCATTTTCAAGAAAATCAAAATTTTCGAAAAATCTTCCATGTAACGGGCAGTTTATGGTGGAGCTATTTTCTTCAAAATCTTCGTGTCGTATCCTTGAAAGACATTAAACTTAACTAGCAAATTTGGTTTTTAACCTACTTTTCGTTTTTGAGTTATGCTGTCCACACACACAAACGCACTGTGTTTGGATTCAGGGGGCCTTACAACATATATTCCGGCGAAATCTCGACATCCCATTTTTGGGTGTAATACAATACTTCGCCTACTTACTAGTAGAGAAAGTAAAAAAGTATATATGGAATTTACTTTGTATAACTGCTAAACTATAAGAGATACACAAAATATTACTACAGCTTTACTATTTCCGAGATAGTTCTTGTTATATATTTCAAGTTTGCAATATCTTTATTCTTTCCAGTATTATTCCTTATTTGGTTTTGTTCTTCTGGTAGTGATACAAACAGTGTGTGTGTGTGTGTGTGTGTGTGTCCCTGACTGAAGCATCTCCAACTCTAGCAGTGTCTGTAAGTAGACTAATAACGAGTCTCCTCCTCATGTGTGTGTGTGTGTGTCTGTGTGTGTGTGTATGTGTGTGTGTGTGTCCCTGACTGAGGCATCTCCAACTCTAGCAGTGTCTGTAAGTAGACTAATAACGAGTCTCCTCCTCATGTGTGTGTGTGTGTGTGTCCCTGACTGAAGCATCTCCAGCTCTAGCAGTGTCTGAAAGTAGACTAATAACGAGTCTCCTCCTCATGTGTGTGTGTGTGTGTGTGTGTGTGTGTGTGTGTGTCCCTGACTGAAGCATCTCCAGCTCTAGCAGTGTCTGTAAGTAGACTAATAACGAGTCTCCTCCTCATGTGTGTGTGTGTGTGTGTGTGTGTGTGTGTGTGTGTGTCCCTGACTGAAGCATCTCCAGCTCTAGCAGTGTCTGAAAGTAGACTAATAACGAGTCTCCTCCTCATGTGTGTGTGTGTGTGTGTGTGTGTGTGTGTGTGTGTGTGTGTGTCCCTGACTGAAGCATCTCCAGCTCTAGCAGTGTCTGAAAGTAGACTAATAACAAGTCTCCTCCTCATGTGTGTGTGTGTGTGTGTGTGTGTGTGTGTGTGTGTGTCCCTGACTGAAGCATCTCCAGCTCTAGCAGTGTCTGAAAGTAGACTAATAACGAGTCTCCTCCTCATGTGTGTGTGTGTGTGTGTCCCTGACTGAAGCATCTCCAGCTCTAGCAGTGTCTGAAAGTAGACTAATAACGAGTCTCCTCCTCATGTGTGTGTGTGTGTGTGTGTGTCCCTGACTGAAGCATCTCCAGCTCTAGCAGTGTCTGAAAGTAGACTAATAACGAGTCTCCTCCTCATGTGTGTGTGTGTGTGTGTGTGTGTGTGTGTGTGTGTCCCTGACTGAAGCATCTCCAGCTCTAGCAGTGTCTGAAAGTAGACTAATAACGAGTCTCCTCCTCATGTGTGTGTGTGTGTCCCTGACTGAAGCATCTCCAGCTCTAGCAGTGTCTGAAAGTAGACTAATAACGAGTCTCCTCCTCATGTGTGTGTGTGTGTGTGTGTGTGTGTGTGTGTCCCTGACTGAAGCATCTCCAGCTCTAGCAGTGTCTGAAAGTAGACTAATAACGAGTCTCCTCCTCATGTGTGTGTGTGTGTGTGTGTGTGTGTGTGTGTGTGTGTCCCTGACTGAAGCATCTCCAGCTCTAGCAGTGTCTGAAAGTAGACTAATAACGAGTCTCCTCCTCATGTGTGTGTGTGTGTGTGTCCCTGACTGAAGCATCTCCAGCTCTAGCAGTGTCTGAAAGTAGACTAATAACGAGTCTCCTCCTCATGTGTGTGTGTGTGTGTGTGTCCCTGACTGAAGCATCTCCAGCTCTAGCAGTGTCTGAAAGTAGACTAATAACGAGTCTCCTCCTCATGTGTGTGTGTGTGTGTGTGTCCCTGACTGAAGCATCTCCAGCTCTAGCAGTGTCTGAAAGTAGACTAATAACGAGTCTCCTCCTCATGTGTGTGTGTGTGTCCCTGACGGAAGCATCTCCAGCTCTAGCAGTGTCTGAAAGTAGACTAATAACGAGTCTCCTCCTCATGTGTGTGTGTGTGTGTCCCTGACTGAAGCATCTCCAGCTCTAGCAGTGTCTGAAAGTAGACTAATAACGAGTCTCCTCCTCATGTGTGTGTGTGTGTGTCCCTGACTGAAGCATCTCCAGCTCTAGCAGTGTCTGAAAGTAGACTAATAACGAGTCTCCTCCTCATGTGTGTGTCTGTGTGTGTGTGTGTGTGTGTGTGTGTGTGTGTGTCCCTGACTGAAGCATCTCCAGCTCTAGCAGTGTCTGAAAGTAGACTAATAACGAGTCTCCTCCTCATGTGTGTGTGTGTGTGTCCCTGACTGAAGCATCTCCAGCTCTAGCAGTGTCTGAAAGTAGACTAATAACGAGTCTCCTCCTCATGTGTGTGTCTGTGTGTGTGTGTGTGTGTGTGTGTGTGTGTGTGTCCCTGACTGAAGCATCTCCAGCTCTAGCAGTGTCTGAAAGTAGACTAATAACGAGTCTCCTCCTCATGTGTGTGTGTGTGTGTGTATGTGTGTGTGTGTCCCTGACTGAAGCACCTCCAGCTCTAGCAGTGTCTGAAAGTAGACTAATAACGAGTCTCCTCGTCATGTGTGTGTGTGTGTGTGTGTTTGTGGGTGTGTGTGTGTGTGTCCCTGACTGAAGCATCTCCAGCTCTAGCAGTGTCTGAAAGTAGACTAATAACGAGTCTCCTCCTCATGTGTGTGTGTGTGTCCCTGACTGAAGCATCTCCAGCTCTAGCAGTGTCTGAAAGTAGACTAATAACAAGTCTCCTCCTCGTGTGTGTGTGTGTGTGTGTGTGTGTGTGTGTCCCTGACTGAAGCATCTCCAGCTCTAGCAGTGTCTGAAAGTAGACTAATAACGAGTCTCCTCCTCATGTGTGTGTGTGTCCCTGACTGAAGCATCTCCAGCTCTAGCAGTGTCTGAAAGTAGACTAATAACGAGTCTCCTCCTCATGTGTGTGTGTGTGTGTGTCCCTGACTGAAGCATCTCCAGCTCTAGCAGTGTCTGAAAGTAGACTAATAACAAGTCTCCTCCTCGTGTGTGTGTGTGTGTGTCCCTGACTGAAGCAGCTCCAGCTCTAGCAGTGTCTGAAAGTAGACTAATAACGAGTCTCCTCCTCATGTGTGTGTGTGTGTGTGTGTGTGTGTGTGTGTGTGTGTGTGTGTGTGTGTGTGTGTCCCTGACTGAAGCACCTCCAGCTCTAGCAGTGTCTGAAAGTAGACTAATAACGAGTCTCCTCCTCGTGTGTGTGTGTGTGTGTCCCTGACTGAAGCATCTCCAGCTCTAGCAGTGTCTGAAAGTAGACTAATAACGAGTCTCCTCCTCATGTGTGTGTGTGTGTGTGTGTTTGTGGGTGTGTGTGTGTGTGTGTGTCCCTGACTGAAGCATCTCCAGCTCTAGCAGTGTCTGAAAGTAGACTAATAACGAGTCTCCTCCTCATGTGTGTGTGTGTCCCTGACTGAAGCATCTCCAGCTCTAGCAGTGTCTGAAAGTAGACTAATAACAAGTCTCCTCCTCGTGTGTGTGTGTGTGTGTGTCCCTGACTGAAGCATCTCCAGCTCTAGCAGTGTCTGAAAGTAGACTAATAACGAGTCTCCTCCTCATGTGTGTGTGTGTCCATGACTGAAGCACCTCCAGCTCTAGCAGTGTCTGAAAGTAGACTAATAACGAGTCTCCTCCTCATGTGTGTGTGTGTGTGTGTGTCCCTGACTGAAGCATCTCCAGCTCTAGCAGTGTCTGAAAGTAGACTAATAACGAGTCTCCTCCTTATGTGTGTGTGTGTGTGTGTGTGTCCCTGACTGAAGCATCTCCAGCTCTAGCAGTGTCTGAAAGTAGACTAATAACGAGTCTCCTCCTCATGTGTGTGTGTGTGTGTGTGTCCCTGACTGAAGCATCTCCAGCTCTAGCAGTGTCTGAAAGTAGACTAATAACGAGTCTCCTCCTCATGTGTGTGTGTGTGTCCCTGACTGAAGCATCTCCAGCTCTAGCAGTGTCTGAAAGTAGACTAATAACGAGTCTCCTCCTCATGTGTGTGTGTGTGTGTCCATGACTGAAGCACCTCCAGCTCTAGCAGTGTCTGAAAGTAGACTAATAACGAGTCTCCTCCTCATGTGTGTGTGTGTGTGTGTGTGTCCCTGACTGAAGCATCTCCAGCTCTAGCAGTGTCTGAAAGTAGACTAATAACGAGTCTCCTCCTCATGTGTGTGTGTGTGTGTGTGTGTGTGTCCCTGACTGAAGCATCTCCAGCTCTAGCAGTGTCTGAAAGTAGACTAATAACGAGTCTCCTCCTCATGTGTGTGTGTGTGTGTGTCCCTGACTGAAGCATCTCCAGCTCTAGCAGTGTCTGAAAGTAGACTAATAACGAGTCTCCTCCTCATGTGTGTGTGTGTGTGTGTGTGTGTGTGTGTCCCTGACTGAAGCATCTCCAGCTCTAGCAGTGTCTGAAAGTAGACTAATAACGAGTCTCCTCCTCATGTGTGTGTGTGTGTCCCTGACTGAAGCACCTCCAGCTCTAGCAGTGTCTGAAAGTAGACTAATAACGAGTCTCCTCCTCATGTGTGTGTGTGTGTCCCTGACTGAAGCACCTCCAGCTCTAGCAGTGTCTGAAAGTAGACTAATAACGAGTCTCCTCCTCATGTGTGTGTGTGTGTCCCTGACTGAAGCATCTCCAGCTCTAGCAGTGTCTGAAAGTAGACTAATAACGAGTCTCCTCCTCATGTGTGTGTGTGTCCCTGACTGAAGCATCTCCAGCTCTAGCAGTGTCTGAAAGTAGACTAATAACGAGTCTCCTCCTCATGTGTGTGTGTCCCTGACTGAAGCACCTCCAGCTCTAGCAGTGTCTGAAAGTAGACTAATAACGAGTCTCCTCCTCATGTGTGTGTGTGTGTGTGTGTGTGTGTCCCTGACTGAAGCAGCTCCAGCTCTAGCAGTGTCTGAAAGTAGACTAATAACAAGTCTCCTCCTCGTGTGTGTGTGTGTGTGTGTGTGTGTGTGTGTGTGTCCCTGACTGAAGCAGCTCCAGCTCTAGCAGTGTCTGAAAGTAGACTAATAACAAGTCTCCTCCTCGTGTGTGTGTGTGTGTGTGTCCCTGACTGAAGCATCTCCAGCTCTAGCAGTGTCTGAAAGTAGACTAATAACAAGTCTCCTCCTCATGTGTGTGTGTGTGTCCCTGACTGAAGCAGCTCCAGCTCTAGCAGTGTCTGAAAGTAGACTAATAACAAGTCTCCTCCTCGTGTGTGTGTGTGTGTGTGTGTGTGTCCCTGACTGAAGCATCTCCAACTCTAGCAGTGTCTGAAAGTAGACTAATAACAAGTCTCCTCCTCATGTGTGTGTGTGTGTCCCTGACTGAAGCAGCTCCAGCTCTAGCAGTGTCTGAAAGTAGGCTAATAACAAGTCTCCTCCTCGTGTGTGTGTGTGTGTGTGTGTCCCTGACTGAAGCAGCTCCAGCTCTAGCAGTGTCTGAAAGTAGACTAATAACAAGTCTCCTCCTCGTGTGTGTGTGTGTGTGTGTGTGTGTGTGTGTGTGTGTGTCCCTGACTGAAGCAGCTCCAGCTCTAGCAGTGTCTGAAAGTAGACTAATAACAAGTCTCCTCCTCGTGTGTGTGTGTGTGTGTGTGTGTGTGTGTGTGTGTGTGTGTGTGTGTGTCCCTGACTGAAGCAGCTCCAGCTCTAGCAGTGTCTGAAAGTAGGCTAATAACAAGTCTCCTCCTCGTGTGTGTGTGTGTGTGTGTGTGTGTGTGTCCCTGACTGAAGCATCTCCAACTCTAGCAGTGTCTGAAAGTAGACTAATAACGAGTCTCCTCCTCATGTGTGTGTGTGTCCCTGACTGAAGCATCTCCAGCTCTAGCAGTGTCTGAAAGTAGACTAATAACAAGTCTCCTCCTCGTGTGTGTGTGTGTGTGTGTGTGTGTGTCCCTGACTGAAGCATCTCCAGCTCTAGCAGTGTCTGAAAGTAGACTAATAACAAGTCTCCTCCTCATGTGTGTGTGTGTGTCCCTGACTGAAGCATCTCCAGCTCTAGCAGTGTCTGAAAGTAGACTAATAACAAGTCTCCTCCTCGTGTGTGTGTGTGTGTGTGTGTGTGTGTGTGTGTGTGTGTCCCTGACTGAAGCATCTCCAACTCTAGCAGTGTCTGTAAGTAGACTAATAACGAGTCCCCTCCTCATGTGTGTGTGTGTGTGTCCCTGACTGAAGCACCTCCAACTCTAGCAGTGTCCGAAAGTAGACTAATAACGAGTCTCCTCCTCATGTGTGTGTGTGTGTGTCCCTGACTGAAGCACCTCCAACTCTAGCAGTGTCTGAAAGTAGACTAATAACGAGTCTCCTCCTCATGTGTGTGTGTGTGTGTGTCCCTGACTGAAGCACCTCCAACTCTAGCAGTGTCTGAAAGTAGACTAATAACGAGTCTCCTCCTCATGTGTGTGTGTGTGTGTCCCTGACTGAAGCACCTCCAACTCTAGCAGTGTCTGAAAGTAGACTAATAACGAGTCTCCTCCTCATGTGTGTGTGTGTGTGTCCCTGACTGAAGCACCTCCAACTCTAGCAGTGTCTGTAAGTAGACTAATAACGAGTCCCCTCCTCATGTGTGTGTGTGTGTCCCTGACTGAAGCACCTCCAACTCTAGCAGTGTCTGAAAGTAGACTAATAACGAGTCTCCTCCTCATGTGTGTGTGTGTGTGTGTGTGTCCCTGACTGAAGCATCTCCAGCTCTAGCAGTGTCTGAAAGTAGACTAATAACGAGTCTCCTCCTCATGTGTGTGTGTGTGTGTGTGTGTGTGTGTGTGTGTGTGTGTGTGTGTGTGTGTGTGTGTGTGTGTGTGTGTGTCCCTGACTGAAGCACCTCCAGCTCTAGCAGTGTCTGAAAGTAGACTAATAACGAGTCTCCTCCTCATGTGTGTGTGTGTGTGTGTCCCTGACTGAAGCACCTCCAGCTCTAGCAGTGTCTGAAAGTAGGCTAATAACAAGGTTCGTCCTCATCTGAATCTCTTGTACAGCTCCTAATTCTGGTCCTTTGTCTACTACTGCTTCTATTTTTTATAGCTGCAACCCTCAACCCTTTGGACCCTCGAGGAGATGAAGAGGAATGTGGCGAGGTTGCCAAGTCTCCTGCCTGCCTGCCTGCCTGCATGATGCATTTTTTACTGTCACTAGCAGCTCCTTCAAAATTTCGTCATTCCACTGTCATTACCCCCACGATCACATCATTTTCCCTGCACACTCTTCTGCCACTACCAACTATTCTAACATAACCTCACTCTTTTATCTGCTTCAATTTAACTTTAATAAACTTTTGCTTAACATTACTCTTATTGTAACTAATGTACTTATATGTAATAAGCTTCTTTTTCGAGAAACAACCGAATAGCCACAGCGCTTTAAAAGAATGACGTTAGTGAAAAGAAAATATCTAATATGTTACATTACTTTCTCTATTGCTTCAAACATTTGTAGAAACGGGTTTATTACAGGTACAATGGTAATATAAGCATCCAGTGAGCTTAAGTGATGGGCAGACGTTTTAAGAACTTTTCTCTATGTAGTAGCTTTGAAATACCGCAACCTAATAACAAGGAATATCTTGAAGATGGTTAACCCCACAAAAAATAGTTGTTTTTTTAACGAGATCTACATCTACATTTTTACACTATACCAGTTATACCTACAAAAGCTATTCAGAATGAACAAACTTCAGACTGTTCACAGACACAGGTTAGTTGAGATAAACATTTGTACAATTTATCTTATTGCTGATTTTCATGTGGTTACAAGAAATTCCGTTCTCTTTGCACGGCTAAGATATAAAAAAATTAATAACGATCTTCCAATTGTGGAAGGTAAATGTATTATAAAACTCACGCAAATAAGAACGAATATCTCCGAAATGGTTTACTACAAATAATATAATATATAATATATAATCGACTTTTTGGGTGGAATACAATACTTCCTCTACTCAAGTTAATAATTTCGGCACCGAATACTGGTAGATAGGGATTTATAATAAAACATATATGGTGGTGATTGTGAAGTCACCCCTGAAGAAGACAGTGATAACAGAGATACTGCTCTCGTTTCCTGGCAGGTGGCGAAGACGATGTCTGGCACGAAAGGGAAAGTCTGGTGGAGGGTTGTAGGGGGTGGGATCCAGACGTAGGTATATCACGTCAAGACAGGCTCCTCAACTACATCCCTGTGTGGGGCAACCGACTTGTCTTACCTCATTTGTTGCTCAGAATTATCTGAGTGACTTTTCTATAAGTAATGAACTGTATGAAGTACACAAAATATTTCTACATAAAAATATAAATCGCATCAAAACACATAATTTACGTCAAATATAATTTTTTGTAGAGTAAACCACTTCCGAAATATTCGTTGTTATTATTTTCAAGTTTGCAATACTTATATTTTCGCTATTACCAGGTTATTTGATTCCCTTGTGCTAAGTGACGAAGTTGATAGGAAATTATGAAATCTCAACAGAATGCTAATGGGCAGTAAGTGAAACGTTAAGTTGGTAGTGCTGTGTTGTTGTAAGTGGCCGAGACGAAAGAAATTTCTCTCGGATTCGTCTCGTGCAGTTTTTGTTGGAGAGGTGTAAGTTCAGTTTCCGGTCACGTGATGAGATGAGACGCGGGTATGCTCTGTCATGATCCCGTACTTGTGTCGAGTCGAGTCGAGTCGAGTCGAGGGGAGAAGATGGGCTGGTTCTTCATGCACTGAGACAGTGCTGAATTTCATAACAAGGTTTGCTTTCGATCATTTCCTTATCTTTCAGTCACGTGGTGTGTGCAACTGTTGTGCTAGATGGCGTAGTGTGGTCGCTGTCCGGAACAGCAACGCCGCCGTACCAATTTGACGTGTTGCACTCACATGATTTTCTCTACTCTTACACTAACCATTCTTACAAACTCTTATTCCTATATCTTCATAAGATTTGGTCTATCTCTAACGGTTTACCAGTTATGCAAAACTCGTCCAGAGTAAATACGACTACAGGGGCTATAGCCAGAAAATTCAAGATATACATTTCTTTTGTCATAAAAATATCTCAAACATATGACATTTTAATTAAAATCGTTAGACCCATTTTCAAGAAAAACAAAACTTTTGAACAATTTTCCATGTAAAGGGTAGTTTAGGGTGGGACTATTTTCATCAAAATCTTCGTGTGACATCCTTGAAAGACATTAAACTTAAATACCAACTTTGGTTTTTAACTGACTTTTCGTTTTTACTTTCTCTACTGGTAAGTATTCCACCCAAAACTTCGACGTCGAGATTTCACCGGAAATATATGTTTTGAGACCCCCTGAATCCAAAAAAAGCATTTTTAGAAAAAGGTCCATGTGTGTGTCTGTGTGTCAGTCTGTGGACAGCATAACTCAAAAACCAAAAGTCGGTTAAAAACCAAAGTTGGTATTTAAGTTTAGTGTCTTTCAAGGATGCGTCACTAAGATTTTGAAGAAAATAGCCCCACCCTAAACTAGCCTTCACATGGAAAATTATTCGAAAATTGTGATTTTTTTGAAAATGGCTCTAACGATTTTGAATAAAATGTCATATATTTGAGATATTTTTATGACAAATGAAATGTATATCTTGAATTTTCTGGCTATAGCCCGTAGTCGTATTTACTCTGGACGACTTTTGCATAACTGGTAAAACGTTAGAGATAGACCAAGTCTTACTGTACTAAATATGTAGATCTTGTTAAAATATACAATTTATGCCTGAATAAATTTTCTTGTAGGGAGAACCATTTCGGAGATATTCCTTGTTATGTGTGTGAGTTTCGAAAAACAAAACTTTCGTGAAATGGAACATCGTTGTTAAGTTTTTATGCTAAGTGTGCAAAGAGAACGGGATCTCAAAGATTTAAAATATTTGACTATCGCACAAAGCCTACTGTATTCTAATATTCCCCTTGTACCTACAAGGAAATAAGCAATAAGACAATTTGTACAAATGTTTATCTCAACTAACACGTCAGATCTTTGCTATCCAAACAGCCGTTTGATCCGTTCATTGTTACTGGAATGGGACGTGAGTTTTTTCGTTATAAATGTGTTTGAAGTGTGGCAGAAGCAGTTGAGTAGCCCTTTGGCTGCCTTTTCCCGTCTAGACACGCTGGATGCTGTAACCTGCTCCAGTATAAACAAAAACTGTCTCTCTCTCTCACTCACTCGGTCTCGAACCCGCGCGCCTTACTTCAACTTGCATTCTGCCACATAACATACATTCACATGACTTTCTCTACTCACTCTTGTACAAACTCTTATTTCTATATCTTCTTCATGTTAGTTGAGATAAACATTTGTACAAATTGTCTTATAACCAGGGAACGGATGTTTATAACCTAAAATGTTACAAATATGGAAGTACTTATGACAGAAAAAATCTAATGTGTTGCACTCACATGACTTTCTCTACTCTTGTACTAACCATTCTTATAAACTCTTATTCCTATATCTTCGTGTTAGTTAAAATAAACATTTGTACAAATTATCTTATTGCTTATTTCCTTGTAGCTACAAGGGGAATATTAGAATACAGAAGGCTTTGTGCGACAGTCAAATCTTGTTGACCTTTGAGATTCCGTTCTCTTTGCACACTTAACATATAAAAAAATAAACAACGTTGTTGCATTTCGCTAAAGTTCTAAGTTTTCCGAAACTCACACACATAACAAGGAATATCTCCGAAATGGTTCACTCTAAAAAAAAAGTATTTAGACGTAAATTGTGTGTTTTAGCGAGACCTACATTTTTTGTATACTAAAATTTTGTCTGTCTCTTACGGTTTACGAGTTATACAAAAGTCATCCAGACTAAACAGGACTACATAGACTATAGCCAGAAAATTCAAAATATGCATTTCGTTTGTCACACAAATATCTTAAACATGTGACATTTTAATCAAAATCGTTAGAGCCATTTTCAAGAAAATCAAAATTTTCGTAAACTTTTCCATGTAAAGGGTAGTTTAGGGTGGGGCTATTTTCTTCAAAATCTTCGTGTCGCATCCTTGAAGGACATTAAACTTAAATATGAACTTTGGTTTTTAACAGACCTTTCGTTTTTGAGTTATGCTGTCCACAGACTGACAGACACACAGACACACACACGTATATGTTTTGACGACATGCACGTTTATGTATGTACTAATATTTTGTGTGGTAGGTACCTTTGATCCACAGGTAGGTAAGAGGGTGTAGCCCCAAGCGGGCCCAACAAACGGGGCATTTCTGCACCGAGTCACTTTGCATAAAATTGCCGATGTACAGGAAGTTGGTCATTTTGCTCCGTTTATCAACTTCCTCTTTTTTCTGTTAGTCGTACCCCATCCCCTTATAGGCAGATGTCGCACCTCTTACACCTTTCTGCAGCACTTCATCAAACAGGCACCCAATTTCTAAAATATGTGCACTTCTCTCGATATCGAGCTATCACTGCAAATAGGAAGTCTGGGCGTGTATCTGTTAAAAGCATAAATCAAAAAAGGTTAAAGTTTTTTTTTAAAATGTCGATTATATACCAACGGCCCGAATGCTTTTTATTAAAATATGTTTATAAATATGTTTATGAAAAATGAAATGTATATTTTGAATTTTCTGTGAATAATCTCTGAAGTTTTCTTCGTCCTGAATGACTTTTATATAACCAATAAAATGTAAGAGATATACAAAATAAAATAATTGTCTAAAAAGAAATAGAATTTCGAATTGTAAAGTAAACCATAATTTTTGCCTTGTGTGAAAAGTTAACTATACCAAATTTAATCGAAATAGGTACAATGGTATAGAAGCCAAAGGGAAGACACACACACACACACACACACACACACACACACACACACACACACACACACACACACACACACACACACACACACACTAAATATTTCAAATTTCGACCCAGGTGGTTAGACGTTTATGAGTCACCCTGTACAACACCTGTATTATTTTAAGCCATAAAACCAAACAAGTAGTTCTGCGATGCGAGTTGACGCCCTTATAGCGCTGGCTATCTGCTTAATCACAACGATGTTCGACTGTTCCGCCCCCTTCAGCTGTTTTTTAGACTTTCATTTAACATCGATAGCTATCGAACCCTTCTATAAGCGTTCTTTGCACAGTGTGCGAACATTAGCTTTTCTTGAATTTTAAACAGAATATCACCTTCAGATGAAAAGTTTTCATTACGCAATTTCTGTAATACCTCGAGAAACTAAAGAATGGTGATTTAAAATTTCACTGGAAATATGTTTTGAGGCCTCCCTGAATCCAAAGAAAAAAAAACATTTTTTGAAAAACGTATGTGTGTATGTGAACAACACAAGTCAAAAGGAAAAAAAAATCGCTTAGAAGCCAAAGTTTCTATTTAATTTAATGTTTTAAGGATGCGACACGAAGATTGTGAAGAAAATAGCCCCACCCTAAACTACCCTTAATGTAGAATACTTTTCGGAAATTTTTATTTTCTTGATAATGACTCCAACGGTTTTGATTAAAATATTTTTATGTCAAATGAAATGCATATCTTCAATTTTCTAGCTATAGCCCCTGTAGTCGTATTTACTCTGGACGACTTTTACATAACTGGTAAACCGTTAGAGGTAGACCAAATCTTACTATACAAAAAGTGTAGATCTTGCTAAAATACACAAATTATGTCCGAATAAATTTTCTTGTAGAGTGAACCATTTCGGAGATATTCCTTGTTATGTGTGTAAGTTTCAGAAAACTTAAAACTTTCGTGACATGGAACATCGTTGTTCAGTCTTTTATATGTTAAGCGTGCAAAGAGAACGGGATCTCAAAGCTTTAAAAGATTTGACTATCGCACAAAGCCTGCTGTATTCTAATATTCCCCTTGTACCTACAAGTAAATGCGCAATAAGATAATTTGTACAAATGTTTATCTCAACTAACATGAAGAAGATATAGGAATAAGTGTTTGTAAGAATGAGTAGAGAAAGTGATGTGAGTGCAACACAACAGGTGTTTTAGTTTCTGGGGATCCACGAATGTGTTTATGGAAGCTTGGTCAGCACATTGTTGAGGCGGGTACCATGGTAACAGGTAAATGTATGCAGCTGAGCAGGCTCCTTAAGCCAGACAGCGAGTTTGAAATGTCTCTCGTCCGTTAGACGTGCAGTCCCTTTGACCCTTAATCTGGCGTTAATGAACCGGCCCTAGGGGCGGGCGGCATTGTTCTTGGTGACCTGACCTCAAGGTCACTCTTTTATGTGTGGCTGCATTTCCTGTTTTTGTCGCCTCCGTTTATTACATCAAATTCACAGCCTCGTCACTGCACACTCTTCTTACATCGAGGACTAACATGGGCCAACTCAGGTCTGTGGTCCTCATTGTTCGACACACGTGACCCACCTTCCTGATCTGACCTGGAGTTTTCGGAGGTTTCCCTGGTCGCGTCGTCACTGTTTTCAATATTTCCATATTCTCCGAATTTCCTGTCCCTGCATTTCGTTACATTGTTTCATTTCACCCTTCATCTCGTTGGGGTTGCAAATGTCGCCGAGCGTCGCGGCAGCAGCACGGCAAGGAAACAAATGCGCTCTTAGAAATCTCCTCCCCCGGATTGGAAGACGAGGCCTGGTTTCAGGGCCGCCCATGGGATGGTACAAGTCCGAGGGGGGGAGGGGAGCTTAGGCAGCCTCCGCCGGGGTGCTTCTAACTTTGAAAATGTAGGGCCCCTGCCCTCTACTCTGTCGTGGTGACGTTCTGGCACCATTATCCCTTCAACTTCGAATTTTCAAGTTGCACTGTATTTACCGAACGTGTGCAGAGATGCCGGGGTTGACTCCGGCAAATGCGCGCAGTGGTCCATGGGTTTTTGTGGTTTCACCTGGACGGTAGGTCTCTCATCACAACTTTGCTGTTAACTCTAGGTGCAGTGGGTCCCAGCTGGAGAGAATGTGTTCCTATTCTTGTACAAATCCCAAATTAAGTGTTAAAATCTGATGTGTTGCACTCACATGTCTTTCTCTACTCTTGTACTAACCATTCTTACAAACTCTTATTCCTATATCTACTTCATGTTAATACGGTAAAAGTTTGTACAAATTATCTTGTTGCTAATCTTCTTGTAGGTACAAGGGGAATATTAGAATACAGTAGGCTTTGAACTATAGTCAAATTTTTTTTAACTTGAATCGCGTTTTTTTTTTTCTGGAAAATTGTTTGTAGAAGAGTGAGTAGAGATGTGTTACGTAAAAGTGAGTAGAGAAAACAGTATGTAGCGTTTCTATTTCTAGCGTACAGAAATATGTAAGACTTATTTGTAGAAGAGAGAATGAAGAAATTTTTTATTATAAAATCGGGGTTTTTCTGGAAAGAGAGTCATATAAACTCAAAAAGCAAAACTTACCTGAATACAGATTTTGATCCAAATTGTTGGAGTCCTTGGTGCGATCCTACTGCATTACTTGTGTTATTTCCAGTGGAGTAATGTTTTTTAACAGCACTGGGACACGTACCAGTACACAGCCGATATGAGACCCAGCACACTTTTATGTAAATGTGTGGAATCACTTCAACGTCAGATCGATGGATTGGTAGAGGCGGACCAGTTCCATGGGCAGCACGGTTGCCAGATCTGACACCTCTCGACTATTCTCTGTGCAGTTGTATGAAGAGTATGATACTCCTGTGACGTCAGTCGAGGACGTTATTGCTCGAGTCCACGGAGCGATTGAAAATGTTCAAAGACATCCGCACGTATTGGATGTGCTAGAGCGTCGAAACCGTGCAATGAACAGTACCTGTCCTATAGACTATCCGTCTTGCTCCACGACTTAATCTGTAACCTGGTGTGAGGTCATTGACCTTGACCTTGGTCCTCAGTTCCAATAGATCGTGTCTACTTGCAGGTGATACCACCCTTAAAACATACTACCCCTAACAAATAAAAAAATTTACAGATGAAGTAAATATTTCACATTATATCACACCAAGTCGCAACATTATGTTGGTAACCTTGGTATGGTCGGCTCAACGCGGGTGCTCCTTGCCCCATACATCACCGAGTAGGAATCCTAATGTATTTTTAATAACACCCTTCATAAGATTCAGTAGATTAGGCCCTAACGTTCGCCTGGGGCCACAATTCGTTACAAACAGCGCGAGCAAATTATAGTAATCGGGGCATAACCCTGCATCCATCCAATAGGGAAATTCTTCCTGCAGCTTCACACGTTTACAATATATGTATGTACACGACCCAGGAATCACAAAAATATAGTATAGCTATACCGGGATTTCACCACAAATACGTGTGTGCAGTTCCCTTAATGCAAACAAAAGCATTTTTAGAAAAATGTCTGCTTGTCTCTCAGCCTTTGAACAGCATAACTCAATAACGAAAATTCGGTTAAAAACCAAAATTGGTATTTAAGTTTAATGTCTTTCAAAGATGCGACACGAAAATTTTGAAGAAAATAGCCCCACCCTAAACTACCTTTTACATGGAAAATTTTTAAAAAAATTTGCTTTTCTTGAAAATAGTTCTAACGATTTTGATTAAAATGTCATATGTTTGAGATATTTTTATGACAAATGAAATGTATATTTTGAATTTTCTGGCTATAGCCCCTGTAGTCGTATTTACGCTGGACGATTTGCATAACTGGTAAACCGTTAGAGATAGAGGAAATCTTACTGTACAAAAAACGGGTAGCACGAGAGGCGTGGCACTGTAATGAGAGGTGCATCTGCCCTTGTAGAAAATACACGTTTTAATTTTCTTTAGATTTATCTTCAAATTCTTAATGACCATTATAGAAAATGTTGCAAATATTGCCTGGAATAAACAGCATTCATTGAGTTACACTATCCTGTGTTATCAGAAAAACTTTAACTTTGTCCTTAGAATCACAAAAGAAATTTATTCAAACATAAATTGTGTATTTTAGCAAGATCTACATTTTTTGTATAGTATGATTTGGTCTATCTCTAACGGTTTACCAGTTATGCAAAAGTCGTCCAGAGTAAATACGACTACAGGGGCTATAGCCAGAAAATTCAAGATATACATTTCATTTGTCATAAAAATATCTGAAACAGATGACATTTTAATCAAAATCGTTAGAGCTATTTTCAAGAAAACCAAAACTTTCGAACAATTTTACATGTAAAGGGTAGTTTAGGGTGGGCCTATTTTCTTCAAAATCTTCATGTCACATCCTTGAAAGACATTAGACTTAAATACCACACATACACACACACACACACACACACACACACACACACACACACACACACACACACACACACACACACACACACACACACAAGGACCTTTTACTAAAAATGCTTTTTTTTATTCAGGGGGTCTCAAAACATACTTCCGATGACATCGAATTTTTGGGTGGAATACAGTACTTCCTTCTACATACCAGTAGAGAAAATAAAAATTACCCCCCCCCCAAAAAAAAAAACGTTAAAAAAGCCGATATATGACTTCATATGAGCCCTGAGAATTGCATAATTTCAATCACCATTGATAAAATCATGCTTTACTTATATTTTTCAAGGAAAAAAAAACTCAAAGAAAAACTACGACGTCATAAACACGCGGGCCGTGTTCGTGACAAATGTATATCTTCAATTTTCTGTGAATATTCTCTGAAGTTCTCTTCATTCAAATTGCTTGAAAGATGATGCGAATTCTAGGACGTTGTGTAGTTGTCATTGTTCCATTCTATACTGCAGCACGTGAAAATTACGTAAGTCAGACTCGAGCTTCTTTTACCGTAAATCTACGACCGTAACCACTCACTTCACTTCCTCAGCGTTCGAACCCGCGACCTCCGTAATGTTAGTCCTAGACGAGAGAGAACGACAATTATAGGGGAAACAGTTAATGTGATTTGAAGTCCATGCACGCGCGACCGCCAGCCAAGTTTTGTAGTAAACGTACTGTAGTTTTACGAACAGTTGGCGGTGCAAGTAATGGAATATCGCCAGACCGCGCCATGATGGGTGGAAGGTGTCACAGTTGGTGCCCCAATGCGCTCAAGTGGGGTTAACACCCCAAGAAGAGCTTTACGAACATAACCTCGTCACACAAAGGGAAACATTGCACGTGGTTTCAGTAAAGCACGCGTGACTGTGCAGCGCCCCCAGGGCACCATAAACTCTTGCAATAAAAGCCTTTTCTTGATGAAATTACAGTCCTTGGTTCACATCCCCGAGCATATTTAAAGAGGGCATGAAGGCTGCTGCGATAGAAATCTTGTAGTCGTGTCTCGAACCCGCGTACTCTCGGGGGCGCGGCTCCTTTTGAAGACGGGTTCGCCGCCATTCAGCTTCTAGGTCGTGATGTGACGTCACTTCCGTCCGTTCACTTACCAGGAAGACGTGCGCTTTCTATTGTTTTGCTTCAATACCGAAAATGTTGACAGTGAGAAACGTCATTTAGGCGCGTTCGTCTTCTCAGCAAACAAATCGAACAATTTGAATCGATATCTACATTTATACATTTTTCTTACGAAAGTTTGTTTCCTCCATCTTGTTCATGCTAATGCAGATAAACATTTGTAGAAATTATTACCAGTTTTCTTGTAGATGCAAGGGGAATATGAGAATAAGGTAGAATAAAGCGATACTCAAATGTTTCAGGAACTGGTCGCTATGTGATTGCTTTGAAATTACATTCTCTTTGTGTGACCAACAGATAAAAAACGAATAACAACTTCCCATTCCAGAAAAGTATCTACAGGATTTGCAAAATTCATTCAGAATGAAGAAAACTTCAGAGAATATTCTCAGAAAACTCAAGATATACATTTCACTTGTCATGCAAATATCTCAAAATCAAAATCGTTGGAGCCAGTTTTGAGAAAATCAAAATTTTACAAAATTGTTTTATGTGAACGGTGACATTTTTGAAGTTGAATACGAAATTTGGCATTTATCTTAGTTTTTCTACTAACGCTACTTTCCAGTCAAGATTCGATATCAACGTTTCACTAGAAATACACGTTTTGACGTCGACATATTATTTATTATTGTTTTGAACATTCTCGTATTATTTTTATCATTGCTAAAAGTGCTGGGCAGTTAATTCTCTTCCTCTTCTTATTTCTATAAAATTATCTCAATTAACTCTAAATAAATACGAAGGTGAGAATATAGATATGTAGAAGAATGAGTAGAGAATGCAGTATAACAAGTTTCGCCGTAGTAACCGGACTTGCTACCTCTTAAAAACCATCTTTTTAACAAGCTCAAAATTTAAGTAAGCGCAATTAATCGTAAATTAAAATTTAAAAAGTATAATTTATGGGCCCATGTTTATGCAGATATTTTCAATATATTTGTTGTCCCCCGTGAGATCATAAATAATGTCCCGTGTCTATTAACCTCATGCGGCGGTTTTTAAAACCTCTAAGATACAACAAAAAGCCAAAGGAAACCCCTGTTAGCGTTATAAAGAGCCTGTCAAAAGTGCGGCTCCGCTTGCGATTCACTCTTGTTCACATTAATATCTTGTCAGTCCGGTAGGGGCGTTATCTGCTAGGGTCGTGACGTAGTCATTTGTTAAGTCTCTCGCTAAACTCCGGTAGTGTAGTTACGACTCCAGGTGTCGTAATAATTCCCTTAAAATGCCCCCCCCCCCCCTTTTTAAGGTCTGTGTTCAAACTGCGTAGATTGAATGACATACAAAAACTAAAATCAAATTCACGTTCTGTAAATTATCCCTGCCAGACCGACATTGAACATTTTTCTAATGTTTGCGAGTTCATTACCACCTACGTGGTAACAATTATAATAGTTACAGTGAATTCAAAAAGATATCGGCTTTTTTCTTAGTGATGAATTTCGCGAAGAACGCCCAAGAACTGTTGGAGCAATGTTTGACGGACATGTTATGAATTTATTAGGACGACATTGATATGAGTCAAATACAAAACATTTTACATCAACAGTTAGACGTGTTGTCCATGTATTCCACATAAACTGACTACTCAAACAACAACGTATTGATTGGTGCAGAAAAACTCTGGAAAAATTCCAAGACGGCACTTCAAATTTGGTTTGGAATATCGTTACTGTTGATGAATCTTGTATTTATTGTTGTGATCGTGAAAAGAATGTATTTTTCGAACAGAACCTAAGTCTACAAAAGTCCGACGAATTCACATTGTTGGTAACAAGATGGTTTATTTTCTAAACTGGTCATATTGTTGCTATAGCATTAGAAGATTGACGTACCGCTGCTGTACAAATGTATTCAAATTCAAACAAATAGTAGCAGTGAAATTGCTAATGCTACACAAATTATTTGATTAAATAATATGTTTTAAAGAGGTTTACATTTGTGTGGTAAAATTGTGGATTTTGAAGTTTTGCAGGAAGAAAGCAGAGAGAGAGCAACAAATGAAGGCGTGTTGACCACTTTACCAAGGAGTCCTGCTACAAGGTCGCCGCCTGTCGATAAAACACAAACCAAACTGGTTTTGCTCTGTTCAGTGAATGAATCCCGTACCAGAGGACGAAAAATCGTGCACTTGTGGTCGGTCAACCTGCAAATAGAGAGGTAATGAACCAACGTTATATTGTTGAATGAATATTTATTTGTCACCTCTCACAGTTAGGGTAAGTTGGGGTAAACGGACATGGGGATAGACACGTTAAAGTTGTGTGAAGCATCTGGGCAAAGGAACGAAGCATTTCTCTGTACGATTGCGTCAGTTTTACCTAAGTTTGGATGTTCTAGATACACACAGGGATCCATCTATCGGTGACGAACATTACTAGAGTAAATGTCTTGTGACCACACTGTGGGGCAGACGGACTCGGCTCGAGTGGGGCAAAAGTACAGCGCACTTTTCCTCCAGTAATAATGTAATACAGCTTTTAATGCATTTATAAATGCGAATCTTATCTAAATAATGATATTCACTGAAGTTACAGCCAGTTCCGTATTATTTTCAGATGTGAAATAGAGAACGTGGTGTTAAAAATTAAATTCAATCTCATAGTCCAATTCCCTTGTGGAATCTTCAGGAACAATCATTGTCTTATTTCGTTAAAACCAGGAAAAATTTATTTGATACACATTTTATGCTTCAATATGATCTACAGTTTTACTTTCTCTACTGGTAAGTAGGGGAAGTATTGTATTCCACCGAAAAATTCGATGTCAAGATTTCACCGGAAACAAGTTTTGAGACCATCTGAACCCAAAAAAAGCATTTTTAGAAAAAGGTCTGTGACAGCATAAGTAAAAAACAAAAATTAGTATTTAAGTTTAATGTCTTTCAAGGATGCGACATGAAGATCTTGAAGAAAATAGCCCCACCCTAAACTACCCTTTACATGGAACATTTCTCAAAAATTTTGATTTTCTTGAAAATAGCTCTAACGATTTTGATTAAAATGTCATATGTTTGAGATATTTTTATGACAAATGAAATTTATATCTTGAATTTTCTAGCTATAGCCCCTGTAGTATTTACTCTGGACGACTTTTGCATAACTGGTAAACCGTTAGAGATAGACCAAGTCATACTATACAAAAAATGTAGATCTTCTTAAAATACACAATTTATGTCTGAATAAATTTTCTTGTAGAGTGAACCATTTCGGAGATATTCCTTGTTATGTGTGTGAGTTTCGGAGAACTTAAAACTTTCCTCAGATGCATCATAGTTATTAATTTTTTTATAGGTTAGCCGTGCAAAAAGGTTTAAAACTTTTGACTGTCGCTCAAAAGCTACTGTATTCTAATATTCCCCTTGTAGCTACAAGGAAATAAGCAATAAGATAATTTGTACAAATGTTTATCTCAACTAACACGAAGAAGATTAGGAATATTGTTCAGTAATATTTTGTATTTCTGTTACAGTTTATCAGTTATACAAAATTTATTCAGAATGAAGAGAACTTCAGAGAAAATTGAAGATATACATTTCATTTGTCATGAAAATATCTTAAACATATGGCATTTTAGTCAAAATTATTACAGCAATTTTTGTGAAAATAGACATTTTCCATGAAAAAGTTACTTTGGGCCTTAGAAATGTTAATGTTGTATATACCTACGCAGGATACTAAAGTTTAGCATTTACTCGACTTTTCGTTATTGAGTTGTGCTGTTGACAGTCGCAGGTACACGGACTTTTATCTAAAAATGCTTTTTTGTGTTTCATGTGAATCAGTTTGCAGTAAATTGAATGAAGTTATGTTGCAGTGCTGGGTAACCTAATCAGAAGACAACACAGCCTTGTGTCTGATGTTTTTTGTTCCCCTTCTTATTACATATTCATCAGCGGAAGTGAACTCTTGTAGCTTGTATCAGCGCCATATTAAAGTTTTGAAAAAGTGTCATGTTTTTCTGCCCCCAATCAAGTCAGACACTGTAATACCCTTCCTTCTACTATGATGATGATAGTTCCAAATCCACACTTCCAAATTTATATGCTTCAGCTCAAACTTCGTGAAAATACATGCTTTAGAATAAACTAAATCTTAAAAAATCTGATGTGTTGCACTCACATGACTTTCTCTACTCTTGTACTAACCATTCTTACAAACTCTTATTCCTATATCTTCTTCGTGTTAGTTGAGATAAACATTTGTACAAATTATCTTATTGCTTATTTCCTTGTAGGTACAAGGGGAATATTAGAATACAGTAGGCTTTGTGCGATAGTCAAATGTTTTATAGCTTTGAGATTCCGTTCTCTTTGCACGCTTAACATATAAAAAATGAACAACGATGATCCTTTTCACGAAAGTTCTAAGTTTTCCGAAACTCACACACATAGCAAGAAATATCTCCGAAATGGTTCAGCCTACAAGAAAATTTATTCAGACATAAATTTGTATATTTTAGCAACATCTACATTTCTTGTATAGTAAGATTTTGTCTATCTCTAACAGTTTACCAGTTATGCGAAAGTCGTCCAGAGTAAATACGACTACAGGGGCTATAGCCACAAAATTAAAGATATACACTTCATTTGTCATCAAAATATCTCAAACATATGACATTTTAATCAAAATCGTTAGAGCCATTTTCAAGAAAATCAAAATTTTCGAAAAATGTTCCATGTAAAGGGTAGTTTAGGGTGGGGTTATTTTCTTCAAGATCTTCGTGTCGCATCCTTGAAAGACATTAAACTGTGAAGAGCGTAACTCAAAAGCGAAAAGTCGGTTAGAAACCAAAGTTGGTATTTAAACTTATTATCTTTTAAGGATGCGATACAAAGATTTCTGCGAAAATTTTTCTTATAATGTAAATGAAATGTATATTTTAAATTTTCTAGCTATAGCCTAAGTAGTCCTGTTTACTCTTGATGACTTTTGTATAACTGGTAAGCTGTAAGACATAGACCAAGTCTTACTATACAAAAAACGTAGATCTCGCTAAAAGACATAATTTGTGTGAGTTTTAGAGAACTTATACTTCTTTCAAATGGAACATTGTTATTCATTTTTATATGTTAGCCGAGCAAAGAGAAGGGGATTTGAATGCTGTAAAATATTTGTCTATCGCACAAAGTCTAGTGTATTGTAATATTCCCCTTGTACCTAGAGGGAAATAAGCAATAAGATAATTTGTACAAATGTTTATCTCAACTAACACGAAGATGATATAGGAATAAGAGTTTGTAAGAGTGGTTAGTACAAGAGTAGAGAAAGTCATGTGAGTGTTAGAGATGAGAGTTTTTTCATGTTTATAGAGGAGATCTGCGAGCAGATGCAGCGCTGTGCTTGTCCAAGGACACCCAGTGAAGTCTGCAGACGCTCACGTGAGTCCAGATACACATCACCACGTCCAAATTCCAAAATATTCACTGCGTGGTTCTTCAGAACATATGGCAGCTCTCAAATTCACGTTCGCATTACGACATTGAGGAAAATTATACAAGACAGAAAATCGACTTTCTCATTACCACTCAGTCCACAGTGAGCCGGTATCCATTGGAACACTAGGTGTTTTTGAA
Organism: Tenodera sinensis; assembly: GCA_030765045.1. Lineage (NCBI taxonomy): Eukaryota > Metazoa > Arthropoda > Insecta > Mantodea > Mantidae > Tenodera > Tenodera sinensis. The sequence goes on along the minus strand of CM060967.1, from coordinate 4,066,888 downwards.
GTGCTGTTAGATGGCTAAGCATCTTCCAACATTCTATAATTGTTTGTTTTTTTGGTGACAACTTGGAAGTAATTGCTATAATTGCTGCCCTGGAATCTGAGAGAATAACTGCTTGATGAAAATGTGAAATTGTGTAGAAAAGATTTTGTAGGGCCATTCGAATTGCTTCAATTTCTCCATCAAAGTTAGTAGTTCCATAACTTAAAGATTTGAAATAAGAAAAGAGGTGACACGTGACTCTAGACCCTGCTCCATTTTTTTTTCCGTAACGTAATGTCATATCGGACGGTGAATGTGTGAAATGATACTCAAATGAGCCCGAGGTCTAAAGAGCAGGATAAGGGAAAACCACGGTGAAAAACTTAACCGAAAAACCCTTAGCGAAATTCGAACGTCCCGCCCCTCTGGCCACTGTGCACTACTGGAGTGATCAGTGTCCCAAGCCTTCTTGGCTGATTATGCAGCAGGGGGTCAGACCTAACGAGGCTGAGTGTACCCCGTTCCAGACGTCTCAGTGGGGAAAGATTCCCATGCCGGTACCAGGGGTAGAACCCGCGCCAGAGGTAGGCGCGTTATCACTGCGCCACGGAGGCGGTCTACTATACTTAGTACATAAAGAAAAATCTGATGTGTTGCACTCACATGACTTTCTCTACTCTTGTACTAACCATTCTTACAAACTCTTATTCCTATATCTTCTTCGTGTTAGTTGAGATAAACATTTGTACAAATTATCTTATTGCTTTTGTCCTTGTAGGTACAAGGGGAATATTAGAATACAGTAGGCTTTGAGCGATAGTCAAATCTTTTATACCTTTGAGATTCCGTTCTCTTTGCACGCTTAACATAAAAAAATGAACAACGTTGTTGCATTTCGCTAGTTCTAAGTTTTCCGAAACTCACACACATAACGAGGAATATCTCCGAAATGGTTCACCCTACAAGAAAATTTATTGAGACATAAATTGTGTATTTTAGCAAGATCTATATTTTTTTGTATAGTATAATTTGGTCTATCTCTAACGGTTTACCAGTTATGCAAAACTCGTCCAGAGTAAATACGACTACAGGGGCTATAGCCAGAAAATTCAAGATATACATTTCATTTCTCATCAAAGTATCTCAAACATATGACATTTTAATCAAAATCGTTAGAGGCATTTTCAAGAAAATCAAAATTTTGGAAAATTTTTCCATGTAAAGGGTAGTTTAGGGTGGGGCTATTTTCTTCAAAATCTTTGTGTCGCATCCTTGAAAGACATTAAACTTAAATACCAAGTTTGGCTTTTAACCGACTTTTCGTTTTTGAGTTATGGTGTACACAGACTGACAGACACACACATGGACAGACACACACACACGGACCTTTTTCTAAAAATGCTTTTTGGATTCAGGGGGCCTCAAAACATATTTCCGGTGACATCTCGACATGGAATTTTTGGGTGGAATACAATACTTCCCCTACTTACCAGTAGAGAAAGTAAAAAACAGTTACTTTATTCAGGCAGCATCAAAACGTGTATTTGCGGAGTAATGTAAGTAGGTTGGTTGTTGCCATGACGACCCAGGTATCCTGCCTCTGCACGCACGCACGCACGCACGCAACACTACACATTAACATACACAACCTCACGCTCTGCCCCTCAGACCACTTTACCCCCAGGCTAGTCTTTAACTTACCATTTAAAAAACCATAAAAATGTTCAAAAAGCGGGCGCTATTATCATTATTAGCACACTGTAGGGGCTAAGGTTGCTTTTTTCCCATGCTACATTTTTATTTTTTATTTCCTTCATAACTGTTTGGGTTTACTTGTTTTTCTTTCTTTTACAAAGAAGCTCGATCTGGAGATTTCACTGAAAATACATCTTTTGAGAGCCCTTGAGTAGTACATTGTAATAAAACGGCAATCCGACGAATCCCTCTCCTGATAAATGACAAAATACAGTCCAATTTCTTTTTCTCACTTCAGTTTCTTCTGAAACTTTTGTACAAACACACAGCTCCCTTCTATAGACGTTAAAGTCCTTCATGATACTACAACTCGCAATTATTTTCTTCTTGTAACCTTGACACACTCCTTTCACTGTATTTCTTAGCTTCCTCTGTCTCCGATGCTACCACACACACACGTACCTACAGCTGTCTCACGCTCATTGCCAAACTGACCCACTCACGTCTGTAACTCTAGCTCTAGAAACTCAAATATTTGCCTCTTTTCTTGTCTTCTTATATACCGCGAATGAAGTCACACGAACCTTTTCGAGTTTGAAACACGTACACAACAGCTAGAAGTTTCACGAACGATCTCGAAACCGCCTTTGTTTCTGCCGCTTTGATTGTTGACGGTCATGCAGTCACGCAAGGCAGTCTATCGTCTTTGTCCAGGTGTCACTATTTCATAGGATCGATCCAGTTCCCGCGTTGGTCGATTCCATTTGAATGACCAAGAGATAAAGAACCAATGACTTCTATATGAGAAAAATATAAGTATTGCAAAATCCAAAGTATTCACAAGGAATACATGGAAAATGCTTGGGCATTTCACATAAATTGTGCCTTTTAGCAAGATCTACATTTTTATGCAGTAATATTTTGTATATCTCTTACAGTTTGTCAGTTATACAAAAGTCATTCAGAATGAAGAGAACTTCAGAGAATATTCACAGAAAATTCAACATTTACATTTCATTTGTAATTAAAATATCTTAAATGTGTGGCATTTTTGAAAAATCGAAATTTTGAAACAAATTTCCATTTAAGGATAGTTTGAAGTGTGGAATTTTCACGAAGATTTTCGTGTCAACGTAATGAGAATGCATTTGGTTTTTCAGTTGTGCTGTTCAGACACGCACAGACAATTTGTTTTATCCAGAGAGTTTGAAAACATGTAGGTGCACATTGTTAGTGAAATGTTGGTGTCTGCTTCTGCTTAGTTCAAGTCCACAAATACTTCTAATGTCTGAAAATGCGAGTAAGTTTGAGAGTAGATATAAAAGGCAGTATAACTGTTTTTGTTTGATATTTGAGGAGGCAGTTTGACCTCTATGCTACCTTGACCCTACACTAAGGGTATAGTAAAAGAAATTACGAAGTATTAAAACATTTTATTAATCTCGAGCCAAGCTTCTTCCAACAGCGCTTCTTATCTTATCTGAAGTCCAAGTTTTAATTGGACCAGAAAAATTTAAATGGAAACAGAGTCCTTCACAAATTTGGACGCGAGTTATGGCTAGCCTGGTCATAAAGTTAAGTGGCACTCGTTAGTGGACTGGAAGAATGCAGTGGCGGCTCGTTCATATGCCCAGGTTCAAACTACCAAATTCTACGTCGCTGTAGATCTTTCAAGGAAACGAGACGATTTTGAAGAAAATTCCTCCACCATAAACTATCCTTTACATGGAACATTTTTCGAAAATTTTAATTTTTTCGAAGATGACTAACGATTTTAATTAAAATGCCATATATTTGACATATTTTTGTGACAAAGGAATTTCAAAACCATCAACAGTGACAAGCTCTTAAAAATATTTGACTATCGCTGAAAGCATACTGTATTATCATATTCCCCTTGTACCTACACGATATCTCTACTAACATGAAGTAGATAGAGAAACAAGTTAGTACAAGAGTGAGAAGAGAAAGTCATGTGAGATTCTTCTCAAAGCATGTTGAATGCTTCAACTGGGATATGTGGACAGAAAGAAGTGACGTCACATCGAGCGGTGTTAATTACGCTATTATTTATCATGCCAGCGATAATTACAGACCTGCTTTTAACAATTACACTCTTGGCTACTGTGTTTCTTTATTGTTTCCTGCAGCGCATTCTTAAACCTAAAAGGAATAATTTCAGTAATTATCTATACCTACCTTTAATTGCTTTTAAAACATAGACATTAATACATTACAATCATATAGTTTTTACGCTTCATGAAGATTCAATGAGTGGTGAACATGCTCTAAAAGTTTGAACATTTGGTTAAATGCCTAAATAGATGTTTGTGCAAGTTCAAGGATGCGGCTGAAGATTTTCATGAAAATTCTCTCTCTGCTGAACTACCCTTTGTATGAAACAGTTTTTGGTTTGGCTCTGATGACTTTCTATCGGATATCATATATATACCGTATTTTATCGCGTAATTCCCCCTCCCCTTTTTTTTTTCTCGAAAAATGTGCTTGAAAACACTGGGGAGGGAATTATGCGACTGGTGCTTCTGCACGTTCAAAAAGCAAGGGAAACCATGTAGTAGGTATACCTAGAGTAATTTGTGAATGAACTGGATACATACTACGGCTTCATTGTTTCTTTTCTGCGGTCTCACTTTCGTCACTATCATCACTATTTTCATCTATATCTGGCTCAGATAACACATCTTCATTTCCACTATTCCACAACATGTCGTCAGAACCATTAATAGCACAAGAAATACCAGTTTTTTAAACTCTTCTTAACAATATGACGACTTCTAACAAAACTGACTTAGAAAAACTTCTGCAACTTCACATTTCAATTTTACGATACGTTGTAACAAAGGCAATACGAGTATTTTGTGGCAAGCACTGCGTCCATTGTTGTCCGGGCATCGATTGTTGTGCATTATCAAGACATTTGAAGGCCGCTACAATAAGAACGAACCAGGAGAGGGAATTATGCGATGTTTAATAGGTAAATAATTTTTAGTGGTGGAAAATCATAGGGGAAGGAAATATCCCAGGGTGGGGGGGGGGGCCTTATGCGATATAATATATTTTCATAACAAATGAAATGTATATCTAGGATTTTCTATGAATATTCTCTGAAGTTCTCTTCATTCTGAATGACTTTTGTATAACTGATAAACTGTAAGAGATATACAAAATATTACTGCATTAAAATGTAGATCGTGCTAAAATATACAATTTATGTAAAATAGGATTTGTTGCTGAGATATTCGTTGTTATTCCTCTGACGTCATAGCTATAAGGAACAGCTATGTCGTATATTCTAGAAATGATCATCTCTTCAAACTTTCACATTAATCAGATAATTTCGCTCTTATGCTAGTTTTGTACAGAACTCAGGAAGATTTGAATGTGAGTGTTATGTGTGAAGACGAGGATAGTAAAGGGGAAGTTGAAACACCCGTTGGCTTATCAAGGCTGCAGTTAGACGGTCATGTTATCAAGCGGGGTCAAGGGAACCAGACACACACACACAAGCACTCTTTATTCATTGTACCTACAGGGTTAGTAAGGAAATCTGATGTGTTGCACTCACATGACTTTCTCCACTCTTGTACTAACCATTCTTACAAACTCTTATTCCTATATCTTCTTCGTGTTAGTTGAGATAAACATTTGTACAAATTATCTTATTATTTCCTTGTAGGTACAAGGGGAATATGGGAATACAGTAGGCTTTGTGCGATAGTCAAATCTTTTAAAGCTTTGAGATTCCGTTCCCTTTGCCCACTTAACATATAAAAAAATGAACAACGATGTTCCATTTCACGAAAGTTTGAAGTTTTCCGAAACTCACACACATAACAAGGAATATCTCCGAAATGGCTCACTCTACAAGAAAATTTATTCCGACATAAATTGCGTATTTTAGCAAGATCTACATTTCTTGTACAGTAAGATTTGGTCTATCTCTAACGGTTTACCAGTTATGCAAAACTCGTCCAGAGTAAATACGACTACAGGGACTATAGCCAGAAAATTCAAGATATACATTTCATTTGTCATACAAATATCTCAAACATATGGCATTTTAATCAAAATCGTTTGAGCCATTTTCAAGAAAATCAAATTTTTCGAAAATTTTCCATCTAAAGGGTAATTTAGGTGGGGCTATTTTCTTCCAAATGTTCGCGTCGCATCCTTTAGATAAATTAAACTTAAATACCAACTTTGGTTTTTAACCTACTTTTCGTTTCTGAGTCATGCTGTGCACAGACACTCACACTGACACATGGACCTTTTTCTAAAAATGCTTTTTTTTTTTTTTTTAAAAAATTCCTGTGGGTCCCAAAACGTATATGTCCGGTGAAATCTCGACATCAAATTACTTGGGTGGCATACAATACTTCCTCTACTTACCAGCAGAGACAGCAAAAAGGTGTAAAGACAGGTATCTTATTCTAATTGGTTTTCGGTGTATATATCATTTTTACTGTCTCTATTTTCGAAAATTTTGATTTTCTTGAAAATGGCTGTAACGATTTAGATTAAAATGCCAAATGTTTAAGACAAATAATGTTCTGTCTATGATATTGATATAGATTGTCGATAATAGAGGACACATTTTCGAGTCAGGCTGTAGAGCTATCTCCCCGTGGTAAGTGGTTATCGCAATCCTGGGATTATTTCCGCGAGCACACTCTCTTGTTGAATGTCGGGAATTAATTAAGGTAGCGTTTGTTTGTTTGTGCCAACCTGGCGTGGAGAAATGTAACCAGGTTTGGTTATGTCATCAGGGGTCGATAGGTAGGTACTTGTGTCCTTAGTAAGGTTAAGGGAAGAAGGAGGAGGAATAGCAGGGCTGTATTGCTCAAACGTCATACACGAAAATACCAGATACTAACAGAAGCCATATCTATGTCATATTTTTACTTTCTGTGCGAACTATCAACTTAAAATAGAGTAAATACTGTATTACATCAAAATATTTAATAACGACATTTCACTGTAAATATATATTTTAATACTTTTTAATTTTAAATAACACATTTTTTAAAAAAAATTCACCGTGTATGTGAATCTTAGAACAGCATAATTCATAAACAAACACTCGATTAAATATCAAAATTTGTATTTAATGAGAGGTAGATTTTCAAGAAAATTTCGTAATTCCAAACTACCCCTTGCATTAAAGTTTTTTTCGAAAATGTTTATTTCCTCAAAAGTGGACATTCCATTGCTTATTTCCTTGTAGGTACAAGGGGAATATTAGAATACAGTAGTCTTTGCACGATAGTCAAATATTTTAAAGCTTTGAGATTCCGTTCTCTTTGCACACTTAACACATAAAAAAAAGGACAACGATGTTCCATTTCACGAAAGTTTTAAGTTTTCCGAAACTGACACAAATAACAAGGAATATCTCCGAAATGGTTCACTCTACAGAAAAAAAAATTATTTAGACATAAATTGTGTGTTTTAGCGAGACCTACATTTTTTTTATAGTAAAATTTTGTCTATCTCTTACGGTTTACGAGTTGTTCAAAAGTCATCCAGAGTAAACAGGACTACGTAGGCTATAGTCAGAAAATTCAAAATATGCATTTCATTTGTCATACAAATATCTTAACATCTGACATTTTCAGTGTATTCGAAGATTTGAACTGGACGATTTTCAAGAAAATCCGCTGAATCAAACTATCTTATATCTACATGGAATTTGTTTCAAAATTTTGGTTTTCTGGAACATAGATATAACAGTTTGGTCCAAATGTTGTACTTTTAAAATATTTCCATGGCAAATGAAATGTATATGTTGAATTTTCTGTGAATATTCTCTGAAGTTCTCTTCAATCTGAATGACTGTTGTACAACTGATAAACTGTAAAATTACATTAAATATTACTACACAAAACATATAGCTAAAACACAATTTATTTGAAATTTCAAAGTCATCGCAAGCTACCAGGTCTTAAAATATTTTAGTCATTTAAAGTGTAGAAATGTTTTATATGTAGGTATTAAGATGAAGTAGATAGAAGAATAAGGGGAGTACTTTGTGGAATGTCTGATGTAATTTGTGTGTGGCGTTCTGTGCGATCTAGAAGAAAGGATGGTCTTGTGTGCTTGCTTGGAAACATAAAACAGATGTGCCTGATGCTGGTGCAGCGTTGCCAACATTCAACTTGTTCTTCTGGAGATGTAGAACCTCGTGTGGAAGTCCTAGAGGGCGATAAACAACCCTTCAACCAAGCAGCCCTCTACAGGCTCACGTATAGGTAGCAAAAAATATCTATCGATTTGTTTTCAACTTTTAAACAGGAAAAAATAAAATTTAGGATTAAACCAATTACTTTCTCTACCACGTATAATAAGCAGCGTATTCCACCCAAAATTTCGATGTCGAGATTTCACCGGAAACATGTTTTTAGGCCCCCGAATAAAAAAAAAAACGTAGTTCTATAAAAAGATCTGTGTATGTACACAACCCAAAAAACGTCAAGTCGATAAATACAAGATTCATCAACAGTAAGGATATTCCAAACCAAATTTGAAGTGCCGTCTTGGAATTTTTCCAGAGTTTTTCTGCACCAATCAATACGTTGTTGTTTGAGTAGTCAGTTTATGTGGAATACATGGACAACAAAGTTTTCTCACGTCTAACTGTTGATGTAAAATGTTTTGTATTTGACTCATATCAATGTCGTCCTAATAAATTCATAACATGTTCGTCAAACATTGCTCAAACAGTGACAATATTTTCATCAGCAACAACAGTTCTTGGGCGTTCTCCAGAAAATTCATCATCTTGTATTCCATGGAAAAATTGGATGTCAAGATTTGGTTGGAAATATACATATGTTTTGTGGCCCCCTGAGTCGTGGGTACAGTAGGTTAGAAAGTTGGCAGCACTGATTGTGGTTCTTACAATAAGCTTTTAATATTCCCTTACATTCAGTGACCGCGACCGTTTGCGGTTCAGTTGGTAATACAGCCACTTAAAATTTATCGACCGTTGCATCAGCCCATAAAGACGCCTTTACAATAACAATAATAAAAAGCGCGGGGACTCGAACCCTGGAGTCGCCACACGCACGCACGCACGCACACCTAGCTGTGTAAAGTGGATTGGGTCACGTGATGCCAGGGTGTGGTCACATGCCCAGGTCACGCTCGCAGGAAGATGGGCCCTTGTTAAAGAAATTAATCCACAACTCAGTCAAATCACTATGACACTACACTCACATGACTTTCTCATGACTCGAACAACCAGTCTTCTTCATTTCCCCTGCATTTTAAACATTTTATCTGATATTGCATTTTAACACTCTCTACTAAGTTTAGTATTGTATTCGACCCAAAATTTGGATGTCGAAATTTCACCGAAAACATGTTTTGACGCCCCCCCCCCCCCCAGAATAAAAAAGAGCATTTTTAGAAAAAGGCCAATCTCTCTCTCTCTCTCTCTCTCTGTGTGTGTGTGTGTGTGTGTGTGTGTCTATGAACAACATAACTAAAAAACTAAAAGTCGGTTAGAAGTCAAAGTTGTTATTTGAGTTTAATATCTTTGAAGGATGCGACACGAAGATTTTGAAGAAAATTCGTGCTCTTCATGGGAAAATGGGCTTTAGACCTTAGCAGCAGTCCATTCCAGAAGTATGTGCTACTAAGGTCTATTTTCCCATGAAGAGCAGGCTAGCTTTGCATGGCTAGCAAATAGTCGACAAGCACGGCTATTTCGACCTTGTTGCTTTCAAAGTACGAACGCCAAAAATAATAAGAAACAGGTATAAAAGTAAAATACAGAAAACTACTAAGAGAACTGAAAGAAAAGAAATACTGTGTTATTACCTCATGATCGATGCCAAACACGAGATAAAAAATATTAGATAACTTCATGTTTCTTTGCTGTTTTTGTGTAGGTAAGTAATTCTTGTTATCTTATATATTTAAACGAGCATAGAGAGATAATCGTGATGATAGCCGCCCTAGCTAGGGTTTCCCAAAAGAATCGGCCTACTAAAATGTAATTAAACATTTGAATGTATTAACAGAATGGAAAGCATAATATAAGTAAATTTAAAATGAATATAGAAAACAATTTTAGGAGATTAATGATATAAAAAAGAATTTAGTGAGAGCGGCTATTATACAATAAAATTTTTAGAACATTACAATATATCTTTAGAAGATGTTTGGGGAGAATACAAATGATATCGTATAATTTGGAGTGAGAATTTTAAAATAGTAGAGGATATTGCCATTAGTGCTGATTCAGCAATTTTGAGTTTCCGAAGAAATTCCAATGTTAGCTGCGGAATTGATCCTCTAGCTCCAAACATGATACCAGTAACTTCCCAATTACTGATGTTGTATTTGTTATGTAGATATTGTCAGCATGGTTCGTAGATGTTTTTCTTTTCCAGATTTACTTCATGTGGTTGCTGTTCATTTACTTCGTAACGTACCGTTGGGTCTATGATGAGACCCGCGTCCTTTTTACGGTCGATTACCACAATATCTACACGCCGAGTTGAGCCATTTGTGGAAAGACAGGTTACTTCTTCTAAATCTCATATTCGGGCTTAAGGCGGAGATTAATTATCTGAAATCAGTGAGCGAACTGTGTTGTGTCTATGTATACGTTGGTGGCAGGAACCAAGCACATGTGCGAGGGTTTCTTGCTCGTCGCATCTTCTGCAACGGGCAGTGACGAGGCTCCTGACATTGCAGCTCATTTTTATGGCTTCAGTCCATTGACTGCTTGAAAGACCTTTCCTATTAGAGATCGAGGCATTTCCCTTCTTCCAGTGTGAATAGAGTTTTACCCCTTTTCGTTTAGATGGTAATTCTGTCCATTGTTGAAAAGAACTTACACGTAGATGTTTCCTAATGTTTTTTGGTTCTAGGTTTACAAGTTGTGTGGGGCTGAGTGATAAGCGACAAATACTCTCATCAATGTCTGGTGATTTCAACATAGGGATTGCCATCTGATTGAAGGCGCCTACAGATGTTGAATGAATGCTTCCCATCGTGCTCTTGGAACTCCAAGACCGGGAACGTAAAGCATAGCATCAGGAACGTCTGCTGGTAAATTCATAATTTCTTTTGTAGTACAGCGGATGAGCTTATCAATATCATTCAAAAATTTGTCTGTGAGATCTTTGAGGGGTGCACACTGAAAAGGGTATATAATTTGAGGCCAAAGGTATTGATTTACGATATTTAGTTTTTGATCAGGTGTTAGCAAAGGCGAAGTAACCAGATTGTTTAGGTTTTTATTAAGATCTTCTATTATCTTTGCTGCATTAAATTTAATTTCGTCATTGAAGCTAGCTCCAAGATATCTTATAGTTTCTTCTGATGTAATACTTGAGACTTTACTGTCTTCAGCTGTGGTAATTAGAGAATGGTGAAGCTTCAGATATGTTTTCTAACGTAGGTGTTATGCTATACCCATACTCCTCTTTGATGGCTTTCTTATTTAATTCATGCAAAATGAAGTCTATTGCTAAATTGAACAAAATAGGTGACAGTGGGGCTCCTTGGGCGACACCTTTCTCTAGTGTAATGTAGCTTGTCCTTGTGGTGCTATTGATGTTGATGCTAGTACTATTTCCTTTCATAAAGGCAATGCTAACGTCACGTAATTTAGATGGAATAGAACATTTATTTAGAGTTAATTCGATGTGTTTATGTGAGATGTTGTCGAATGCTTTAGATATGTCAAGAAACACAATGCAACAATCTTTCTTCTGTATTTTTGAATCCTTTAAGCAACCGTTGACAATAGATGAGTTAATATAAGCGCCAGGGCCATTCGTAAAACCGTGTTAAGTTCCAAATGCTGCCTCAGCTTTTTGTCAATTGCTCTCTCGATGATTCTGCGCAGCACTGAGAAAATAGTAATTGGTCGCCAGTTTTTTATATTTGCTGCATCGTCTCCTTTGAATATCAGAATGGTTTTGCCATGTTGGAAACAAAGTGGAACAAATGTGTGGCAATAAAGGAGATGGTCCTATATACCTTAAGTTCTCTGATTACTTTCATTCGAATTCCATCTTCACCTGGGGCAGTGTCGGCTTTGATTCCTTTGCAGGCATTGAAAATTTCATTTTCTGTTATTATAATGCTTTCTGGGTCAGGAAAATCATTTTCATTTGAATGTCCATAATCATCAAGTATATGGTTATTAGTTGTTTCAAAAATGTTTTTGTAGCTACCTTCTTACGTTGATAGTAATAATAGATTTGAGCTAGTTCAAAATTGTACTTGTTTTCCCGTCTATCAGCTAATCGTTTACTGAGCTTTTTAGGATTCTTGCTTATTGCATGAGTTATACCATCTGGATTAATTTTTCTTGCTCTCCGCTTTTTATAATATTTAACTGATGGACGTTGAGAACCTTTACAGCTCAGTATAGAATATTTTAGAAATGTA